>WBMZ01014009.1:0-108278 GCA_013400975.1 Atrichornis clamosus | reverse complement strand
GGCGGCCGCCCGGCTCCGCGGGAGGCGGGGGGTGCCGCGGTGGCGGGGTACCGGCGGCAGGGGGGTAGTGCCGTGCCCGCTCGGCGGCGGAGCCGCGGCCGCGGCAGCGCCCGTCAATTTCCAAGACTTTGCCAAGAGCCCGGGCAGGGGACGGAGAACACGTGTTCCCGCTCCGCGCCGAGGGCAGGTAACTGCAGCCGCGCTGCGCCGCACCGCCCGGGGGTCCCGGCGTGGCACGGCGGGGTGGGAGGGGAGAGGCGGCAGCAAAGTTGGGCGAGCGGCGGCGGGAGCGCTCGGCGGACAGGGCCGAGTGCGGCGGGGCGAGCCGTGCGGGGGAACTTTCTGCAAAGTGGCCGGGCTGGAGCCGGCAGCGCTTCTCCCGGTGGCCGCAGCGGGACGGCCGCAGCCCACCGGCAGGGACGGGACGGCCAGGAGCCGCGGCCACCGGGAGCGCGGCTCGGGGCAGCCAGTGCCCGGCCTCCGGGCGAAACAGCAGGTTATTTTTACCCGGTGGCATTTGCAGAATGCGCAGCTGATTTGCCATCCGGAGCCAGGAAGTTTCCCCCCTCCACCTCCTTCCCCTTCTCGTCCCCTTTCCCCCTTTCCCCCGTGGGGCAGTGGCGGGCGGGGGGCGGCCGCCCGGGGCGGCGGCGGTTGAGGGGCGAGGGCCGGGACTCCGGGGGGAGCCGCTGCCCGCGCTGGAGGCTCTGGGGACGGGGAACAGGTGTCCGAGCCGTCACTCAGAGCCGGGCCGGCGGGGGGGTGCGGGGCGCAGACTGGGAAGGCGAGGAGCGCTGCCGTGCCGGGACCCCGAGCGCCGCCGGCCGCGGAACGCCGGTACCGGGGAACGGAGGAGGAGAGGGGGACAGCCGAGCGAGCTGTCAAGAGCCTTGGGCGGGCGCGGGGCTGGCGCTGGCGCTGGCGCTGCCGCTCGTCTCGGGGCCGGTGCCGTGGGCGCCCGGCTGCGCGGCGTGCAACTTGTGCGGCAAACTTTGAGGGGTGGGCTGTGGCCGGAGGCTGCTCCGAATCACGGCGGGTTTGATCGATCGACCCGAGCCCTCCCGCCCTTTCGGGCCGGAAAGGTGAAACTTCTCAAGAGCTGCACGTCCACCTTCTGTGTGCCCCCTCCTGTCTGCGCTGCACTGCACAACGGGTCCTGGCAGCCCGCTCCCTGGAATAGTAGCTGTCTCTCCCAAAACTTCATTGATGAATTTATTTTCTCTATTGATTTGCTGACTGTCAGCGTGGAATAATTTCTTGCAAAGGTTTTGGTCTTCTCATTTCAGAAGTCCTGCCGGCTTCTCACGTACCTTGTATCTGTGTGTCGCTGCCACCTTGTTAGCTACCCTAAAGGTGGTTTGGAAGAGTTTATGGGGGAATATTGTTGAACTTCAGTAATCAAGTTTCCAGATCTTATGCCTCCTGTTTAATTTATTAGACTAGTTATTTATTCTGTTGATGATAATCTGTTGCTGGTTTCTATGGAGATGTTAAACTGATCTCTTTCAGAAATCAAACTCCATATGCACTAAAACGTTTAAAGGAGCAGCGTCCCCTTTTGTTTTCAGACTTTGTACCTTTTCAGTGCTTTTATTGGGCTCCTGTATATTTTATATATTAAAGCCTGAAGTTGAAGCTTTGTGCAAGACAGAGCTTATTATGGCTAACAGAAAGTCAGGGCTTTGATCCTTTTTTTTGCATCATTATTTAAAACAGATAATTTTCCCCCCCTCATCACACAAGATAGCAGAACCCTTTCAGATCAAAGCGTCCAGCTAAAAAGTATTGTTTAAAAAAAAAAGAAAGAGACAGTTAAATTAGGGGGATGTTTCCGTAATCTGCTTATTTTGTTCTAAAGGTTTTTTTTTTTTAGCTGTGTAAACACAACAACAACAGAAACTTGTGGCAACTATATTGTTATTTTTATACCTTCCAAGTCTTTTTAATGTTAAAATAAGTTCAAAGTCAAATATCTCTAAAGATAAAGTGCTTGTTAAGGTGTTTTTATTACTTGGTTTCTAAATGTGGAAGGTCAGAATCCAGAAAGCTACCGCATTGGAGAAGGTTTTAATAGTCTTTGTCTCATCTTAATGAGAGAGCAATCTAAAAAACATTTTCCCTGCAACATTTATAAATTATTTCAAAGAAGTCTCTCTGCATGTAACTCAGTTTTCATTATATCTTAACTTACCTATTGCATTATTACATGTGATTCAGTGTAATATCAGTTTAGAACTAAAGTAATTGAGGTGAGAGAAGAATTTTAATTATTTTTATGCTTAATATTTGAGAAGTCCAGGTAAACTGGTGTATTGATTAGGTTGACGCACGGTGCGCACCAGTTGTGTTTTTTTGTTCATCTTCCGGAGAAAACTTAAAAGGTTTGCAAAACACATACTACCAGCACAATGCATGTTTAACACAGTAAAAAAAAAAAAATCTTTATTATACGTTCTTTTAGTGTATCTTCAAAATGTTTCCACCCCGTAAAACAGAGATGGTTTTCCTCTTCGCATGCTTCTATACTCACCTAAAAATAAAATAATTATCCTAGAGGAAATAGTGCATATAACCCTTATAACTCATACATGTTTGTGTGTGTATATAAATTTATATTGCACATATATATATGCACACATAAGTGTATATGGAAAACATGAAGTGGTATGTGATGTGTCCATACTAGACTTGTATCTTTTTTCCTCGTTAATTTTTCTCCCTTTTTTTTTTGTGTGTGTGTGTGTGTGTGTGATTTGATGTGTGGTAGATCATTTACATTTTTTTGTAAGTATTCTGTTTATTTGTTTGATTTGAATTGCAAACAGAATTGACAAGTAAAAAGAGGAGGGGGGAAAAAAGGAAACACTGTGGCTTTAAACTCAGGAGTTTGCATATTCTCCTTGTATCTTTCCCCTTTGCTAATTATTGTGTTGTTTTCAGAGCAAATATGTCATATCCATGGCGACCAGGCAGGTTTATTGTCTTTCAGAAGCAATAGCTCACATAAGTAATTAATGACTTCTTTTTTTTTCCTCTGGCTTAGGTTAAACAGATCATTCAAGGAAAGTCATATCTCTCTCTCCCTCTCTCTCTCTTTTTTTTTTAGCCCAGTGACATAAGAACATGAGTTAGAACAAGAAAATACTTTAACCAAGAAGTCAACAGCTTATTTTTCCTCATTTCTTTTTAAAAGCTCCAAGTGTCAGTTTTCCACACACATGACATTGTCATTCTTGCAGTTTCAGAGCGAAGTCTTGGTACAGGGAAAAACCACTGAAGGCTGGAGTTGAGGTGGTGTTGTACAGCTGAGCAAAGTATATGCGGGTATATGTGGGGGATGTTATCCTTGTTTAAGGGGTTTTTTGTGTACTGGGAAAAAAACCGTTTCCCTCACTATCCCACCTCCCCCCAGTTCTATCTATTAAAATCAGTGTTAAAATAAAGGTGTGTTTTTCTATCTTGCAGATTGTAATTCAAACAGGTTCCAGGAAAGAATTAGTAATTCATTTTTATATACAGCATATATACACACACGCTTGAGCTCCACCCAAAACAATCAAGCTAGCTGGAAAAAAACTCTTATTTCCTTTTTCTTTTCAAGTCCGAGCAAACTTGCACAGTAACTTTCAAAAGCTTATTAAAAATAGCCCCCCATTTTTGCAAGGAGTTTGCTGCAGGTATGAATCTTGTTCTTTCCCTTTCCACCTCTGTTTCTTCCTATTAAAACTGAATTTGCTATCTGCCCAGGCCAGGGGCTGGTTATCCACTATGATTTACTGAGGCGGTGGTTCCCCCCCACCACTACTCCCCCCCAGCACCCTCACCCCTGTTTTGTTTTTGCTAATTTCATTTTCAGAAGGATTTATACACAGTCCAGCTATATAAATTCCTTGGGAGATAAAGGCGCCGCACACTTCCATAAACAAAAGCTTTTACTTGCATCCTGTCCTCCTTTTTTTCTTTAAGTAAAAAGGAAAAAACCCTAAAAACAAAACCCCAAGCCATGTGATTGAAGCAGGTACCATAAATGCATACTGGTAGTGATTCTGTATTCCACAATGCTGCTACTTTAACTTTTTAATCTGTTTCCTTTCTGGTTTGTAATATTAATCAAAGAGCCGCTTCCTTCCAATTTTTCCACAGACTGGGGCTAATTAGAACCACTCGAATCATATTTTGTAAATTCCATGTGGATGTTACTTTAGGTTTCAAGATTGCGAGTGCTTCAGGTTCAGTCTGACTAGGCACTCTTACGGTTATTTTTATTAATGTTTCTGTCTCCCAGACCAATTCAGGGTTTCTCTCCATTTGCCCCAAATAGATTTGTGGGTTCACGCACAGGGGTGTGTAGGAAATGGACGTTATGAGTAGGAAAAAGGAAAGCTGAGAAGGAAAGAGATTTTGCAATGTAGTTCCAAAGAGCAACAGAGAACCCCCTAAGTAATGTGAAGCTGAGGATTCAACAGACTTGATAATTGAGCCCTTAACCTCCTGATGTCTGTATCAGAAAAACAGAGTCTAGCAGAGGAAGACAAAGAATAGAAGCTAATACTGGGTAGGAGGAAGCTGGGGAGATGATTGAAATAGTGAGGTATAGTTCAGGATATGTATAGATCAGTATATGATGTTTTTTTAGGTTCAGTTTTTCCCTCTGGAGAAACATAGCTGATTTAAAAGTGTCTTTGGGAGAACCTGATGTTTCCAGTGCAGCTGAGAGCCTGGCATTTCTGTGGCGTGCGCAGATGTAACTTGAAGAGACTTCTCTTGAAATTGGTGTTCATGTTTCCCTGTTTCCTTTTGTTTTTGAAGGACTGACTAGTGATTTTTTTTTAAATCTTTATGGTAAATTAAATAGCTAGAAGTTGGGAGTTTTCAGGTTGTGTTTATTAGGCTATGCTAAAGGGATTTGAATTGAACCACTTTTGAGCACCCAGCAGGGTAACTGCTTCCATGCTCTTCTGTAGCATTTCTCTCCTGTACATCTGTCGTACCTAAATAGGGTATCCAAGAATTAGGGGGCAGTGGGCTTGCACAGAGATCTCAAAGTTAACTTGCTTTTGGTATATAAGACTGCAGCTTCAAAGAAAAGCAAGGGCGCATCATAAATTTTGCTAAAATTAATCAACCGTTTAAGAGCTCCACATTAACGAGGTTTTCCAGGCAAGCAGCTTTCTTCTCCTCTTCTTCTTCTTTCTCATTCAAAGTCCAAGAGGGTTGGGGTAGAGGGGGGAGAGCATGAGTAAGAAGAGGAAAGAGAGGACTTTGAGTAGAAATAATAAAAACAAAAAAAAGGCTGGATTTGTAGAATATAAATCCTCGTGTGTCCTTGATCCATATTGTCAGGTTTTTTTTTTTTTTTTTTTTGGTTGGATTTGTCCTGTGTGCCTTTGACAGAAAAGGCACGTAGAGAGAGAGAGAGAGAGCGACAGAGGGGGAGAGAGAGAGACGTGTCACTGCTTTGGAGCTCATTATCATTCTTAATAAGTCTTAAGGAATAAAGAGGAGCATTGAGTGTAAATGCTGGGTAATCCTAACACTCCTCAAGGTGAGAGGAGTCTCGAGGACACAGAGAAAGAGTGAGGAGGAGGGGGCTACTGTGGGGGCAGGAGAGGAGATGTGCATGAAAGTGGTTTTTAAGGGAGTGGGCATGGGTTAGTAGGGCTTGTGGCTCTGGGACGCTTGGGGTTTGTTCCCCAGGCCTGTGCTGGGGAAAGTTACCTCTAAGTTTGCATCCCAGAGATCTCCCAAGTGTGCACCCCAGCAACCCAGCTGGACCGCGGGGCTGAAATGTTGGCTTCTAATGGTGGCATTCTCTGACAGACATCAGTTTGAGAAACAAGTCTGCTGTCCACCCTCCTTCGCCCTGTGCTGAAGGGTCTCACTGCCTTGGCCGGGAGCAGAGTTCCAGGGAGGCGGCTGTGCCGTGCCTCCGCTTTGGCGTCTGCTTCCTCGGCTCGGCGTCACTTCTCAACCTGTGCAGCCTGTCCTTTGCTCCTTTCCGAGTCGGTCTTGTTGGATGTCACAACTCCTCTTTGCCTGGATTTCCTGAAGCATCTCCCTTCGCGGCTCGGACACTAGGTGGCTTAAAGCACAGGCTCGGCTGTGCTGGCAGCTGCCAGCGACGTTCATTCACTCTTTCTGGTGGGCTCCTTTATTCAAACTTCAGGCTGACAGCAAAATGTGGAGATGTCTTTGAATCCGTTGTGGATTCAGATATTGCGCGACCTCCTTGGCAGTGTGTTTGCAGTTGCATTGGGGGTTTTGAGCCCTTGTAGAAGGAAGAAAGAGGACACCGATGAAATGAAATCAGGGGCTGGGCTGCTTGCTCTGATGATAAGGAGTCAGGAACCTGCTGGTGTTGCTGATTCCTTCCCTCTCCAAGCAGATTTCACCATACCCATTTTAAAGGGTGTGTGTGTTCCTTTTCAAAAAAAACATTTCAGGGTTGGCATCGCCCTTCTTACTGTGCTGATTTGTAATGGAAGATGCTGAGCCTTCAGTGATGCCCTTCTTTCTGGTTTCTTATCTCAAGTCCGATTGCAGGCAGAAGGGATTTCTGTAATTGGGAATTTGTCTAATGCATCCAAAGCCTAAAGTAGGGGAGTGAAATAGCACTTGAATAGGTTTTTTTCCCACCTGCAGTCTGTGTTGTCTCTCTGGTTCAACCCTTAGCTTCTGGCTGAAGTGGGAGCTTTACCTTTCTAAAAATGGTTCCAAAAACCTTGGAGCAGGTGGAAAGTAATTGGGGATCCTAAGTTTTATCAGTTGGCCGAAGCCAAATGCAATGAAGTGTATGTCTTGCTAAATGCTGATTTTTCTGGGTCCAGGTGCTTGGCTTCAAGGTTAAGTGTTACACTGGTAATATTATTAGGTATTAAGTTATTAGTAATGGAACTCTAGGGCTTGCCTGTACTTGGCAGAGAACTGCTAAGGAACTGTATTGGGGTTGAATTAATCCTGGTTTCTCTGGTAGTATCCTTCCAGCACGCCTCAGCCCTGATCTGGAGGGAGCAGGAGGAAACACAAATGCAGTTTTTATGCATCGTCTGCCTTTTGAACTCTTTCCTGAGACAGCTAATGAGTTGTAGGAAGGAGGCTCGGGCTCTTGTACAGAGGGATCTGCCTGCAACCCCTCTCGCTCACTCTGTCCAATGGCTGTTGGTGAGGTGTCAGCTAATACCTTTCATGCGTGATTGAGCTGGTCTAGAATAGTACCCGGAGATACAGGAGTCTGTGTTCCCAGGGCGAGCTCTAGAGCCATTCAGCTGCCAAGACCTCGTGCGTAATAAGTGCTGTAGGAAAAGGCATAGCAGAACTGTCAGTTGTTTGGGGCCTTTGGGGGCCTTTGGCTCCTTGCCAGCCACGGCATTTTGGGGTAGTTTTCTCTCCAGAAGGTATCCTATTTTTGTTCTGCCACCAGTGATGCTGTTTTGAAACAACATAGGTTGCTCCCAGATTCTGAGCCACAGGGCTTGTCACTTCAATGACAATATGACAGGTCACCTCAAAGTTGGCCTCTGAGGCTGGTCCTGATTCATCTGTGTGTGAAGTCAGCTGGCAAGACTGGTCCCGGTGCTGGGAGGGCAGCATAGAGTTGCACACACTAGCATCCATCAGACTTGGGAAGGGAGGTAGAAGAACCCTATAGGTTTTTCAGGGAGTTTTTAGTTTTGGATGGTATCCTTTGAAAGAACAGTGGGTACTGGAAAACTTAGAGGGAGAATCCTTACATCTCCTCGATGGGCTATTTGGAACTGCAAAGAGGGGTCTTGTTTCAGCTGTGTATTAAAATATGCTGTGTAATGACACTTGGGAGGGGCCTGAGTAACAAGTGCTGATAGTGTGACCCAAGCACAAGTTTGCCTGGTGGGCTTGGAGAAAAGTTGACTGGCCAGTGTTTCCTGAAAGTACAAAACAGTCTGGTTCTAGTCCCTGCTTGGACTTGAAGGTAGGGATGGCAGTTGACTTCCACTTACAAGCCAGTTCTTTCCTGATTTTGCTTCTGCTTCCAGTAGCAAAGGGACCAGGACATTTTTATTCCTAAGCAGAATGAACTGCCAGCCCTACACCTTTCCTGGTGCAGATAGGCAGAGCCTTCTAAATAAGAAGACATGAATGTACCTGGCATAAATGCAAACTGAGCTACGTGATCGCAGCCTGTGGCTTCGAGGTATCTCCCTCCTGCTTCACTCAGCCTATTTCCATGCCAGGAAGAACGACGGCTGCACAGAATTACACTTGCCTGCGTGGTGCATGATGAAGCTGGCAGAGCAGTTGGGAGGCTGGCAAACAGTTCCCAGCCTGGCTGCCTCCCCACGGGAGCTGTGTCTGCAGAACATCCTCTCCAGAGGGCTGGTGTTGATGAGCCCCTCCCTCCACCAGTGCCTCAGGCTGGCCCGGCTTTATACCAGGGGGGCAGTGTCCTTTCACACTGGCGAGCCAGCAGAATCTCTCCCAGGGGTTATTGTAACCTCTCAGCAGCGATTTGCAAACAGGCATTTGGAGATAAGGTCTTGGTGCCGAGCTCAGGGCCAGTAGGGCAGATATGAAATGCGGCAGGTTTATGAAAGGGAAGGTGTATGAAATGCAGCCTGCATCTCCCATTTCACTGCACTATGCCAAAACACACAGTTTCTTATTTCAGTCACTGTGATCTTTCAAGGAGGTTAATTTCCATGACGAACTCCGGGCCACGTGCTTGGAGGATTTATCTAATTAGCCTGACACTTTTCTTTTTTAAAAAAGAAAATTAAGCTGCACCTTGGAGGACTTAAGGATTTTAAACTGTTGGAGCAGCAGCAAGCAGTGTGATCCCTGCTCACAGAGCAGGGAGAGAAGAAATTTCCCCTTTTTTCAGTCTCCTGTTTAAGACTTCACAAAAGGTCCCCATTCACTTAATTTTCTTGCATGGTGGCTGGGTGCTAAAGAGTATTTTATCCTGCCTGAGTCCCTAAAGCCTCAGCTGGCTCTTTAACTCATGTAAACTATTGGTGTTCTGGGCTGTTACGTATTCAGGATGGAACAGAGGGTAAAGGAGAGACCTGCTAATGCTCCTTAGCCATGTCCTAGAAAAACTGCATCCTTCCAGGAGAGTGAACAGTGTGCTTGCAGTCATGTAATGACTGAGGTAGGTACACCTCCGTCTCACTATGCTTGAGCACCTCATGCTCCTGAATGTAAATGTTGTGGAAGCTGGTGTGACTGGTCTTGTCTTGTCTGTGGTCACACAGAAAAGTGAGTCCCAGGAGAACCCCCTAGCCCTTTGTCCAGCCTTGTTGCAGTTGGATCATGTTTGGACTTCCTGCTGAAAATGCGTTTCACACAACTGGGACCATGCTGCAATGAAAATAGAGGATCTTAGGTTGAGGCAGTTACATGCAGGCAAGTCCCACACTTCCCTTGGACTGGGTATCTTTCGCACTTGCAGGCACAATGGAATGATGCTGGTTTTGTTCCCATCAGAGGGCTCCTGGAGTTCTGCTCACACTCCCTGCCCGCTGCCTGCCCATTACTTGGCAGCTCCTTGTGTTGCTGTTTGTGAATCTGGGTTCAGATCACTTCAGGTCTGGTACTGCTCCAGCTGTTTATCCTTGCAAAGGAGATGGAAGGAAGGTCTTTGCAAGGCACTGTATTTGCTGCACTACACTCAAGACAATTCAGACCACACTTTCTTGCAGTCCAGCTTGAAGCAGAGTAGCGTTTGTGGGGTCTGGGAATGGATGGGAAGTGTCCACACAAAAGGGGCCGGTATGAGAGTAGCCTTGTGAACTCTGGTGATAATACATTCAGTCCTGCGGGGCTGTTCCTGGTGCAAGACTCTCCACAGAGTGAGAAAAATAGAGCAGCCTCATCCAAGGAGATGGTCACTGGATGTGCTGCAGTCTCCTGCTGATACACTGAGGAATCCATGGTGGATTGAACTTGAGAGTTAATTTGTCATCTAACAAATAGATGTTTCCTTTCCCACCCCCCACCTATGCAGAAGAAAACGAGAAAGAAAAGTAATAAAACCTACCAGGCACTCAGAGGTCTAACCAGTAAGAGCTCTGTCGGCTGGGGAGCGATCGTTCTGGCTTGGTCAGCCATCCCTGACAAGTTACGGGTTGTATAAACTCTCAGCTTACAGCTGTAAATTTACTCAATTTTGAATACAGCCACAGGCTGGCTCAGCAGGATCTGAAACCTTCTGCTTCAGTAGTCCTGGTATGCTCAAAATTCACAACTTTGTGGGGCCTCAGCTTTGGACACATGAAACTGTGGAGGGCCAGATCACGGGCTGCATCCCACATAGCCCTCGGTTGAAAACAACGTCCCCAAAATAAGCTGCATTGTTAATTTATCCTTTCCTGGCTTTTAGCTTCCTTGCCTTGGGCGAATGCCTCTTGATCTCCATAGTCGCAGGACCACTGCCCCTGTGATTTTTCTGTCCTTCCCCTTGAGACAGGGAGCTTGGTCCGGGGGAGACTCCCTTGCAGAGAGTTTGCAAAACACTGCCCAGCACAGTAGTGCTGTCTCTGCTGGATGGTATAGCAGGTGGGTAGGATTTGGTCCGTACTCAGTCCACGGCCCTTTCTTCAGTGTGTGCTCAGTCCTTGCTGAAGTGGAGTCAGTAGGTGTTTGCTTGAGTGACTGAGAGCAAAAGTGAAGTTCCGACTTCAGGGTTTGTTGCTGCAGACGGGACTGATCTCTCTGAACACCCGGAATGTTGCAACGATGAATACTCCTAGAAGGCTGAACTTTTGGCTTATACTTGACACTGAATCCTGCCACAAAGAGCAGCATGTTACTTATATTGAAAGATAATTTAGCCCAGTCACACAGTTAAGTTTGATCGCCTCTTGCATATTCAGAAACTGGACAGTTTACAGCAGTCTAGAGAAAGGGGCATACATGCCTGATTCTGAGCCCACCTGTCCTCTTACTGCTGATTACATTTCATCACGTTTCTTATGGGGAGGCATTTTGTCTGAGACAAATCCTTTTATCTTGGAATGAGACATCGAATACTGCCATGTATATATACTGCCAATACTCACTGACACCTTGGTCTTCAGCAAGACTACTAAGGTGATATTTTCTGTTTGCTGGAATGGGCTTGGAACGTAGAGATGGCTTGAGGGATGACCAACCCCAGACCTCCTCAATGTGCACCTGGCAGCCTCTGCCCTGGGCTGCTGCCTGGCTCTCTGAACCAGTTTGCATCCATCTTCACTGGAGCAGAAGGATTCAGGCTCCTCCAGATATGAGAATGGTGACGGCAGAGGTTATGGGAATAATGTGGCTCCAAGCACAGCGAGTGTTCACTCCTGAATTCAACTTCCTACAAATAAATGAAAAGGAGTGGTTGCAAATAAAAGATCTGAGAGAGGTTTCCTCTCCTGTCTTCCTTGTCTCCCCTGTGGAGTTGTGCTGGCTCTGGCTCCCAAAGGGTTAAGGTGACTCATGCCCCCTCACCAGATCTGCTGGCAGGAAGCTTCATCCCAGCCACTAATTGGTGGTGTTTGCTCTGCACTTTCTTGCTCTGGTTTTGATGAAAACATTTAACCAGGAGCTTAGAGTGCAGAGGCTCCCAGCTGACAGTGCTGCGCTGGCTTTACCAAGTTGTCCTTGCTGTGTTAATTCAGCAGCTGAGCTTAAGGGTGGCAGGGAAGGACAAACATGCCTAGCGTTGCAGCTCCTGGCCCCTTGGTTCCACTCCTCAGAATGCTCTCACCTATGGGAATCTTTGGGCTCCAGGCTCATATCTACTCTAGTTTCCAGTTGCCTTTCTGTACCTGGACAGACAGTGGTATCGGAAGCCAGTTCAGAGCTGCAGAGGTGGGAAGAGAGACCCTGATAGGTTCTGTAGGGCCCGGTCTTACCTGAGAGCAGGGGTATGACTTGGCAGAACTTGGGAGATCTGTTCCCAGACCATCTGGCTGCAATCCTGGGGGGTTCTTCCCCAGAGAACAGGTTCTGATAGGCCCTGTGCCACAGAGGGGAGGTGAAGCTACTGGTTCTGTTACATGGAGATGACCTATTCATTCCTTCTATGCCACTTAGAAGCTTGTGCAGGATCTCCCCAACACAGTCTTTCATTGCAGTTATTTCAGGTAATAACTTGCTCATCTGTAGGCTCTTCTAGTGGGCTTCACACAAAGAAGTCTGAGCTGGTTTCAATTTCTGCCATGCAAGTGGCAGAGAAGTTACTATGTCATTATGGAGTCAGTCTTGAGACTGGGCATGTCCAAGCTCCTCAGTTCCTACGTCACAGTACCCTTAGGCAGCAGCAGAAACTGAAACAGTCCCTGGGGGAGATGCCAGTTTATCTGTGTTGCTGCTGGAAAATGCATTCAAATTTCTGCCCAAACAGGAGATTGTGACATGCAAGAAATTCATCTCAGCCCGTCGGGGCTGCCACTGCTCTGATATTTCTTTACTTTTCCCTTCTTATCTCTGGTGATCTACCCTATGAACAGCAAAACAAATCCAGATGGGAAAATTTATAAACCAGAAAATCTGGATTCCCCGTTCGTGGAAAAGCATGATTCCTTGTTCTCAGCCGCCTCCGTGTGTCATGGGGTCTGCCATGAAAAGATGCCAGAACTGTTGAAAGAGGCCAGGCCTGTGTCTGCATTAAGGAAATGGAGCAGCAATGTAACACCCTGCGTGAGCATGAGTTCCCAGAGGAGATGTGCTGCTCTGGGGAAGCAGGATTTGCCCTCGGGAGGGTTGATCAACAAAAGGCATTTGTCCTCTTTTGATCCATTTCAGGACCTTGCTCCACATCACCCTGCTGAACTGATTATGCCTACTGAGGTAAATTTTCTGCCTCTTCCCTCTGCCTGGCTATTGATTGTCTGGAACCAAATACACGTGTCTCATTAAACACCAAAAGAGCCAGGCCAGGCCCCCACTGCACAACATGCTGCTTGTTATCAACCTGGAGAAGGGGGAGTGAACAGGTGTAGGATAACAGTGCAACTGAGAGAGACCAAAGTGCATCATAAAGTAAACAAACAGCCGGTGCTCCAGCTCCCCCAAATGCACCATGGCGTTGCAAGGGTCTACAGCGTGCTTTAGATGTGCTCTGAGCAAGTGCCCGCTTGGGGCACCGTTTAATTTGCAGCCAGAAATGGGTTGACGATTTTCTGCCTTGTGGGGGTGTCTGGAAGCCCTCTGCCCCTTCAGTTGTGCTCGGGACTGCAGGAGCAGTGGAAGCTCCCTGCCTCCAGAGCTTACAGCTGGGGGGAAAGAGGCCACTTAGAGGACTGGTCAGCTGTGGGTCTGACTTGGGTCATGAAATAAAAAAAGTAGGCCTGGATGAAGAACCAAAGAAGACACCGGAACTTTCCCTCGTTGTAAGTAAAGGCTGTGACTGTCTTTACTGTGACCTACACAACCTTTACTGTTTTCAGGGAAGAGCCCAATCTCTGTGGTGTGACAGTCTTTCCTCCTGAGATTTCTTAGGTGAGGATATTTGTAACAGGATTTTATTTAATTTCTTTGCACTTCTTCCTGCTGTAAGAATCTTCTGTTGCCCCTTGTGCTTTGGGGCTGGCAGAGCTTGCAGTGGTGCTGCTGGAATTTTTGTTGCATTTAGTGAAGCAGTGGCTTGGCTTACTGTACCCCAGCAGCAGCCAGCGCTTTAGTGTCTTAGTGTGACTCAGCTCCTGGAATTATGCTTACCCAACAATGCCTTTTGTCCTTTGCCCAAAACTTCTGACCAAGAAAGAGGGGAAAAAGGAGGAGGGAGAAAAGAAAGAAAAGATAAAATTCTGGATTTAGTTGTCCTTTCATCACAGGTGGTGCCAGTTGATTTTTGCTTTATTTGTACAGGGTGGGGAAAAGAGAAAAAGAAAACAAGGTGGAACTCGGACAAGGCCCAGGAAGTGTTTGAACTTTACAACAAACTTCCTTTGTTCAGGGGAGTGGGGGAAAAAGAACAGAAAAAAGGGGCAGAAGACCAGCTGAAACCAACCTCAGCCTTGTGCTCTTGGGCTGGTTTCTTCTTCCTACTCTTTATTGTTTGGGGGTTTTTGTATTGCTCAGGTGTCTTGTGATAATTTTGTTTGCACAAGGGCTTTTGTGTGCTGCCTTCTAGAAGGTGGACAGATGAAAGGTTTCCTGGGGACACATTTGTTATTTGCATGGGGAGGATTTATCAGTTGTTCTATCATTTATTCATGCTTTGCCTGATCTTCCTCCTTCAGCCATGAAGATCAAGATGGCTGGAGGGGAAGCATGAAGGACCATGCTTCTCAGGAGGAGAGACAGATGAGCAATTTACAGGCTAGGCAGAAAAATTATGATTAAAAAGCAGAAACAAGAGGGTTTTGTTGATGAGAAAACAAAAAGAACCATAAAGGCAGCTGTACAGGATACTGCCTAGAGGACTCCTGAGTACCACCAAGTGCTAGGACACAGACTGCCCTTTTTTTCAGGTTGGCACAAAATCTCTTGGTGAATCACCTGCAATGTTACTCTTCCAGAAGAAGAATTGGGAGTTGTGGGATAGCTGCCCAAGGAGCACTGGAAATTAGAGTGATCTGCTGGTGCGTGGAACTAAATGGATTAGGGTGGGGTTGGGTTTCAGCAGGGCCATTACAGCCAGTTGATTGGTGCTTACTGTAGGTATGATCAGGGCCGTGCAGCACTCCTGGGCTGCCTGGAACTTGGTTGGAGCAGTTGGAAGTGTTTCCTCAAACAGGTGGTGAAGGGTCTCTCTGTCAGGCACCTGCATGGCAGTCCACATGTTGTGTGTTCAGTACAGCTGGGCTGGGCTGGGGTGACACTCAAAAGGTCTGTTTGTCTCAGGAGATGCTCCTCCCTAGGAGGCTGCCTGGTACCTTCCCAAATTGCCCTGTTCTTCTTAGCTGTTGACTCTGTGCAGTGTTGTAGTGGTCTGTCTGGTAGTGCTGGCATGGCTGGGTAGCAAGGAGGCTGGGATGAAATGCTGGTCAGTCTGTTCTTGGCCAGGTTAGTAATATGTTACACAATGCTTAATCTTCGTTACCTCATTTGGGTATCACAAAGTGTTGTGTCAAAATGAGTGAGCAAAGTTGTGGCTATCACCTGTATTGCAGATGCTGGCCATGCTCTCCAAAGAAAGGTTAAATGTTTTGACTTTGCTTGTAGGAGGGGAGGTGTCCAATTTTGAGTACATGAAAAGGAAGAAAGAAGAGCTGAGAATCAAAGTCTCTGTGTGGTGCTGGACTGATGTGGAACTTTCCTGTGGTGTCCTGTGGACGTCTTTCCCTTCTTTTGTTAATGGCCAAATCACTGCCATGCCTACTGTATTAAAGCATCCAAAGATTCTGCCAATTAAGAACTTGCCCTGATATTGGGGAAGTGGATTCTCTGGATTGCATTAGCAGGAATATGGATCTTTCTTTCCAGTGCGGGTTCCCTCTGAATTTCATCAGATAGCCCTGGAGCTGCTCTTTTCCTAAGCCTGGGTGTCTGGGACCCCTGGGCTGCAGGACACAATCCCAATTAAATCACTCCAGAGTGGAGTTTGAATTCAGTGAGCGCCAGGTGGAAGTTGGAATATTTCCACTACAAAATACGGTATTCCAGATTCCAACTTTGGTCCTCAGTCGTTGCCTTAGGTTTTGTATCTGTGCAGTGGAGATAATAAAACTTGCCTGCAACATGGCTTGTAGCTGAGAATTAAGGAATAGTTTCCAGAGCCAGATTGAAGGCAACTGTAGAACACGGGCTGTATTTTTGCTGCTAGTGTATTTGTCTGGAGTTTAGAAATTAGGGCTAGAGTGAGACTAGGAGAGGCAGGTGAACACACTTGCTGTGTTTTGTCTCCAGAGACGTTCCAGGAAAACTTGCCCAGGGGTCTCGAGGGAAGAGGCTGGCACTGGGGTGCTGCAGCAGGAGCGGTGGTAGTGAGCGAGCAGCTTTCCTGCTGTCCGTTCCAAGCACAGGAATGACTGGGGAACGATTTCAAAGCCACCACTATGGAGATTAAGGGGATGAGAATGTAAATCTCAAGTAAAAAGGTAATTGAATGTAATAGCAAACACTGCTCGGTCTATGTTAATTTTAGCTCTTCCCCTGGATACAAGGCGCTGTATTAGTGTTTTATTACCATTTTGTTTGCACTAATAAAATAGTAAAATTTATTTCAAGGAAGTTGAAGGATGGTTTTACAATGCAAATTTGAAGAAATTGGACTTTTCATTTACGCCACTGCTATTTTAAACCCTGAAGGGTGTAAATTAGCCTTCTGTGCCTGGGTGAATTCCACTGCTTCCACAAGCAGGGGGAGGATTTGATGTGGGGGAGAAGAGAACAAAACCAAATCATCTGAATATTTCAGAGAGACAGAGATATCTGATGAGGAGAGAGGGAAAAAAAAAAATCTAACTGCCTGTGCCCACTGAGCGGAAGGGCTGGAGCAGAGTGGGAAGAACTGATGAGAAGCAGGTTTGTGCTGGTGAGCAGCTTCCAGCTGCTGTGGGCATCAGGAAGGGGCAGAACAGGACATGGAGGTGCCAGCGGACACAGTGCATCCTGCCGCACGCTGGCCATGCAGTTCCTGCTGGTGAAGGAGGTACAGAAGCTGGGGCTCAGCTGATTACCAGATGCTGTCAATGACAGACAGTTCCTAGAAGTGTGGAAGCTTTGGGCAGGTTTTGCTTTCCGGCCCAGGGGACCCACACTTCCCATGTTGCCTGTACTTCTCTCTTTCTCTTGCTTCTCTTACCCTCCTGCCGTAGCCCAGCCCATCCAACCGCCAGGCATGGCCTAGCACTGATTCACCACTGAGTCACAGTGCTGCCAGAGAAGGTGCCTCCAGCCCAAGAGGCTGGTTCAGTGACCTCCTCCTTCACCCAGGACTCCCCTTTGGCATGAAATAGAAAGGGATGGGCAGATTATCTGGTCCCTTTCACCTTTGTAAAGTTGTTTATAACAGTGCTGTTCCCATCACACTTTTGCTAGTGCTTGGCCTTGACACAAATGATGCTGTAAAGGCCAAGCCACACCGAATTGGGTCCAAAGAGCCTTGTTTGGTTCCAAAGGTCCTGCACTGAGCTGGCCACATGCCTCTTGGAGGGAGGTGTCTCAGGGTGTAGAAGCATCCAAAGCACAGCAGCTTTCTTGAACTTCCCTGAGTTTCTGCAACAGGTCTGAAAATCTCATGGGGTCACTTTGAGGCCTTCATTCTCCTTGTGCAAAGGAAGGTGTGGAACAGGAGTTGTAACATCCCTTTTTTCAAATCCCAGAGGTCCCATCCCCTGCTGGGGAAAGCTTTTACTGTCTACTAAATGTGCACCTTGCACATACCTCACAATACTTCACACAATACTAGCATGAAAGGAACCATGTTGCGTTTCTCCTGCATAGGGGAATTAAGATTTTTTTTCTTAATCTTGAGTGAAATTGTACACTTGTTCATTGTCCTGAGATGCTCGTTTGAAGCAAGTCTACATATTGTATTATGTACCTCTCCAAACCACATCAGGATTTTTATAGTGAAAAGAGGTACTGATTTGGGTGTGAAGTCCTCCGGGAACCCTTTTCCTTTTGCTATCCAGCAGACTGATGGGCACCTTAAACACTGCTTATTCCTAGGCAGTTTCCCTCCAGCAGTATTAGCGATTTTGCTGCCAGCCCAGTTACACTGCTGTGGGCTGCTCCTTCTGTGGGATGTAATTGCTGAGGTACTCATGTGGTCTGGCTGCCTGGACTAGCTGTTGCCCTGCATTCTTGGCCAAGTGGTACAGAGTGAACTGGAGAAGAAAAACCAGCTCCAGTGATCTGATTTTACACAGAGGTAGATCTCCCAGCCCTCCTCTGGACTATGAATATCATCTATTCATTTTATCCTCAGGAGGCCTTTCAGGTCAGAAGCCACTGTTTACCCCATGCGAAGGCAGGATGGAGCTTTGACTTATTACTATTTAAGGTCTGGATAGCAGCAAATCTACTGGGAAAGCTGAGGCCCGGCTCCAGGTCTTGTGTCCTTACCGCTGTGCCACCTCTCCTAGTGTCTGGGTAGTAAAGAAAGCCTTCAAAAGTTTAACCCTCTTGCAGGTTCAACTTACAGCACAGTCGCTAACCATGGGTGGTATCAGGTAGCCCTCTTAAACTCCCTGCCCTGCTGCTTTGGTGGGTGTAGCAGAGGCTGAGCCAAGACTGAGGGCGTTACCAAAGAAAGCAAAGACTTATTTTTGGCATTGAAATGGTTTCCTATTCCAGGCGAGTCTGGGGAGCAGCGTGGTTGTGTACCCAAGGATTTAAGCAGTGCATTAAGCAGAGGGGTTACACTCCGGGTGGATTTCAATCAAAAACTATAATTACATCAAATAGCAAACGGAAATGGAAAAAGGGGATTACTGATTCGACCCTGAATGCTGTTGGCTGCTGAACCTGCTCCATTATTCACACCCCCTCTTATTGCCTGAGGTGGGGTGTGTATGTGTGTGTAGGCAGTAAGGCCCCCCCCCCCCCCTTTTTCCATTTCCTTCATCCATCTGATGAAGTCAGAGTACCTATACCAGTATCAGTGCTTGGAGGAAGATTAGAATTTGCATGACTTGGATTTGGGAATTTGCAGGGCAGGTTTGATCTCCCTGGGCAACTCTTTCTGGCTCCAGGCAGGAAGAACTGCTCAGCTCAGGCAGTCGTGGGAACCCCCAGGCCTACAAGCTTTCTCACTTCTTCTGTTTCACTATCACACCAGTGTTTTGAACTCATAACTGCTCATCCTCAAGACAACTGGAAAGCTCCAGACTGCAAACAGGAAGTTCTTTCTAACCTAGAGAGCTGGTAGTGTTTAAAATGCCCCTTGAGTCTGTAGAACTGTTCTGTGCCTGTGTTCAGGCTCTGAAAGAGAATTGTCTTGCTTGGTACAACCAAGCCAGTACTTCCCAGCTAGGAACTTTACCACACACCTGCACCCACAGTTCGGACTCCCAGGTTTGCTCTCTAGTTCAAGGTGCTTCCTGCAGTGCTTCCAGATACTTTGTGGATTCCAGTTTGCTGCTTCTGCTGCCTGCCACCACTGTACCTGTCACTTGCCTCCTGGTCTTCGTCTGTCTCGTATCATTTGTCCTGTTCTCCCAATTCCTTCTTGTGTCTCCCTTTCTTCCTATCATGGACAGGTTGTGTCGCTACACGCCTGTTGCACACCTGAGGTTGGGAGGATGTGGAGTGAGTGTGCTGAGAAGGCTGGAACTGTTTACCAGACGGGGAGGATAAGGAATTCAATCCCCCACTGCCTTCCCAAGCCTGCTTTCTCCAGTGGGTTTCTCAGGTGGTTTTCCAGACGTCTAATTCCAGATTTCATTGCCCAGCCCAGCTCCTGTTTGATGGGGTCTCTTCTTCCCTGTTCATGCTAAATGGGTGAGATGCTGTGCTGGAGTGGGGTCTTCATTTATTATGCTAAAGAAGAGCCCTGCTAGGTGCTGTGCCATTAGAGCATCTGCTATACTCTCACCAAATGTGTTGCCCCTTTTTCACCTGTGGCACATTCGGAGCTGGAGGATGTGATGTGGTGTGTAGAAGAGAAACCCCAATACATTCACGGTTGATTTACACATGGTTTGAGAAGCACTGGAAAAGGACAGTAGTCTTTCCCTACTCTGGATAGTGGTAAATCCATGCAGGGTGAGACTTTGCCAGTGCTGGCTGCGCTTCCACGGCACACTGAACACTTCGGGAGGAAAAGTGCTTTGTATATGTAAGAAAATACTCTTTTCTTATAGACAGATCTTTGATTTTGTAATACAATACAATGAACTGAAAAACACCCTAACCCTATCCAAATGTAGGTTTCACTGAAAATAATTTAAATACAGTAAGGAAACTCAGTTCAAAACTGAAATCCCTTTTGGCAGGCAAGGGAGAGAATAATGTTACTGATTAGACCAAACTCTTCTTTATTATACAAACAGGGAAAAATTCTTAAAGACAAAAATATGACCTAAGACATTTTCCCAATGCAGTTTTTTTCTTGTGCATTTTACTGACTTTATTTTATGCAGCATTTAGAATCCAGATGTAGTGGTCTAGGGCACTAGTTCAAGAAAATCAGAATCTTAAACAAACTGATTATCGCACTGTTCAAAAGAGCTGCAGTGCGAAAAATACATGGTGACAGGTAAATTACATGAAACATTCTAAAATTTATCTTGATTTTAGATGTGTTTTGTTCTATTTCTAGAAAATAGACAAATCCTAACAGGAAAAAAAATGTAAGAGGCACAGGAAGGCTGGAGTTGTCCTACTTTGTGCAAGCTTGAATTTACTCCTCGCTGTGCAAAGTCCTGTTTCGACAGTCGTGAATGAACTGGAGCCAGTGGAACTCCCTAATCCAGGGCCTTAATGGCTTTTATGATCCAACTGTGACCCTTCTGCTGCTGTCTTTTTGCCTTTCTTAACTATATTTTGGAAATGACAGCCCTTTTCTGTTCTCTTGGCCTTGTGTAAACCCCACTTACCTTTCATCAAATGATATGATCTGAGCAGACGCTAAGTAAAAGGTTTGATTTTAAAGGGATATCATTTGCAGGTGTGGAAATATATGGGCAGAGGGTGGGGTTGAAAGAGAGGAGCAGCATGTCGAGGTTCAGGCAGCCGTTGTGGAGAGGTGTTTTAACACTTACAGCTCCAAGCTGAAGCCTTCCCAAGCTGCAGGTGCTGAGAAATTTGGAAGACTCAGGTCTGTACATTTTATAAGGGAAATGTGCATGAACATTTCAAGTTGCCGTAACATTCTGTTTCCCTGCCTGCACCAGCTCTCATGTTACAACACCGGCGGTCCTGCTGGTTTCGAGGAGCCAGCTCTGCACAGAAGCTTGGGGCCAGGGAGGGTGTTATAACCCCTCAAGAGCAGAACTCCTGGCAGGAGGCATCTCACCTCGGGGAAGTGATCTTCATGGGTTACTAGTTTTATCAGTAGTACATCCTTTTATACACAGAGAAGGAAGAGAGGAGAGAAATTCCATCCGGCTCTGCTGATTCAGTGAAGTAAAGAGGTGGAATTCATTAGGAAAAAATTGTTTACAGCACAGGTTTAGCCAGAGGATCTTCCATTTTAATGTCCTGCTTTTTTATGATAGATTGTGTGAAAGACAAAGCAAGCACAAGGGGCTGCCTGGTGTTTTTGTTTTTATTTTTTCATTAAAGTTTAATTGCTTGTTATGTGATGTAACTTCTGAAAATGCCTGTTGGAGTTAGTGGCAAAATGATCTTTGATTTGTTGTGTTAGAATCTTAGGTGCAGGAGTGTTAAACCTCAAAGAGGTATTCAGACATGCATGTAGAGAGAAAACATATATATGTATAGGATAGCTTTTGATTAATGAAAGAAAGGAACTGAAACTGCTGTGAGAGAAGAATGTCCTTTATTCGAAAGCTCTTCTGCTACATCACTAGGACAGAGAGTAAGGGTCTTTAAAATTAGTATAACTATAATTTATATGCACCATAAGGATACTCTTTGCCTCCTGATCAGTAATGGAGCCTTAAATATAAATGGATCCTCATCTTGCAAACACTCAGATATTTTCTTTACTCACATGAGGTGTCAAAGGAAGGATTTCTATAAAGAAAATGGGGCATTTGCATAAGTACCCACAGCATCAAACAACGGAGAATTTGTATTGCATAAACAACAACAACCACATTAAAATCATACTGCTTTAATAGTTTAGAAAAAAAATATAACAAAAACATTGAAACTGTAATAGATGTTGCTCTCTGTATCGGTATCGATTTCATAATTTCTGTTGCCTTAATCTTGGGTGGGTGAAGATTAAGAATCTCCATGTAGAGTTATGTGTGTGCAATAAGTGGGAACATTGTAAGCAGCTTTCCTTTGACTGGAGATGATGATTTAGGGCAGAGTGTTTCCTCCATAAAACCTGGGTTTTAGAAAGACAAAAGAGGATCTTTTTGAATAAAAATCTTGAAAGGAAAATATCCATTAAACAATGAACTGGGGGAGAAAGCGCTACTTTGAGCAAGTTTTCCAAACTTCGTGTTGTAAACATGAGAGCAAAGTGACCTCCACATGCACATGTGAAACATTTTTTTTCCACTGTCCAACGTATCAACTCCTAAAGGAAATTTGGAGCAGAAGTGTTGAAAAGGGGGAAAGATGTGTTTGAATTCTATAATCTAGAGCCTTTTATGTATAAAACATTTATACCTGTTTAATTTGAGATGTGGTAGTTAAACTGATAGCCTGCACTGAAACAGCTCTTTTGGCTCTGTTCAAATTAATTGGTAATAATCTTATTTTTATGTGGATTTTGTAGAAAAGCATCACAAGTTTGTATAAGGTAGCTTCTTGTACACATTTTTAAAAATCCATCTTTTTGAAATACTGGTCATCAAGTATGAAAAACAGAATAGAAGGAAATTCACTCTGTAGAGCATTTGTGAATTAAGGTTAACATGTTCATAAAATGATGATAAAAAAATAGCAATGGTCACCTTCAGCTTTGGTTCCTTTGAAATAGCACTGAACATCATCAAAGTAAAAAGCAGTTAACTCAGACTTGGGGAAAGGAGTCTCACCTGAAACTTTCCCAGCTAATGGTGCAGCTGAACTGCTTCTAGAAAGAAGTAGAGGTTTCTTGCTTCCCACTGGGTTTCTGCTCAACAGTGAGGACTGGTTTTCATAGAAACTGCACCCAAAACTTATGGTTGCTTCCTGATTCAGGTAGGTACAAGTTTCTGAAAAGACATGCACTTCTTTTCCTCTAGTTATCATCCCTGAAAAATTCATCTTTTTTTTTTTTTTTTAGTTGCTCTATTTTTATTTTTATCTAAATTTTTTTTCAGCTTTTGTAACTATACATACTTTGTACTTTTGTTTTGTCTGTAGATGGTTTGTTCTTGCCTATAAATGACTATCTAGACCATACAGCAGAGGAGGCAGGTCTAGAGCTGGACTCTGGGCTGCTTTGTTTACAGGGCATCTGAACTCATGGGTCTGTGTATCAGGATTGTACACTCAGACTCTCTTGCTATTTCAGGAGGCAGAAAAGTGTTAGTTCTTGCTGGCCTTTTTTTCAGTGAGTCTTTCTCTGAACCAGATAGTAACTGAAGCAGGTCCTGGATTGATCCCCTGCTGAGCAGCTTCCCCTCTGTAGGGTGTCATCTTTAAAAAAAAAAAAAACAACAAAAAAACTCCCCTCCCCTTCAAAACACTTGTCTTTTAGTGGAAATAGCACTTTCCTCATAGACTGAGAAGGGGATAACCTAATGGTTAGAGCACACACAGAAATCTAGTTTTGACTAAATTGCTGTTTGAGTTTGGTCAGGTTGCTTTAACTCCTTTTCTTCCCACCTTCACTGGGAAGTGAAGAATTCTCCTGTGGCATGCCATGCAGTAAAAGCTGGAAGTTTGACTGGGCAGCGAATACATTCTGCATACATGGGGTTTTTATGTCAGAAATCTGAGGACGTCTCTGAGTTCCCATGCACTTGCTCATTTTTTTTCAGTGAAATAACTCTGGCTTTTAGAACTAGCAAAAGCAATTAGTTCACTCCAGGGACCAATAGGTGGAAACATGTCATTTTAAAAAATGTATTTGGTTGTGGGGATCTCTGAGGCTTTGTATTAGGCTGGAATATCACTGCTGCAAGAGATGTCTGTAGGCACTGGGTTTGCTCTGTGCTCTGAGAACACCAGGGCTGGCTCAGCCCTGCTCTCCTTGTGCCATTGGCCTGATGGCAGAAAGCTGTGCTGCACGCCACTTCAGTACAAGCATATGGGTGAAATGGACCTATAATGCATAATTGTAAGAAGTAACTAGAATACTGTGTATGCACTTCTGAAATTGGCTGGGTTAATAAAATGTGGTGATTGCTCTCTGAGGATATCAAGGGACTGGATTATATTAGTAAGGGTCACCAGTTCAAACCTGGGGCAAGTTAGCAGTGACTGCAACAGCCATGTTACAGCCCTGCATGCCTTTCCCTAAGTTTCTCACAGGCAGGTATCTCTATCACTACTGTGTTGGCAGCTGGATTAAAAAGAGAATGGCTCTATGTGGTGCTGACACGAGGCTTCAGAGATGGCAGTGCTTTCCCATCTCTGCTTGGGATTTCAGTCCCCTTTCCAGTGTAAGTTTAAAGCATGAAGCTTCTCACCCAGGTCCTCTGGATTCACAGTCCTTGTGTCCCACATCTTGCAAGTCTGTCACCTCATCTACATCGTGGAAACAGTAATTAATTTGATTATCGTGTTGTAATTTTTAAACAAAGATGGTTGATTTCCAAGTTTCCGTGAGAAAGGTGGAAATATTTGTCTGTTGCTCTTGCTGCTGCTGGTTTTAGGGATTCAGTCTGTCCATCCAGGACAGAGAGCATTTTCTACCTTGGGAATTAAATTATCATCGCTATACTGGCACAATGGTGCTACATCAGTTTTGTAAAGGAAAGGCAACAGTCCTGAGCAGTAAAGCACTACAGGATCCCCACCTGCACCTCTGGGTGAGCAGAGGCTTCTTGGCTTTGCAGCTTATGCCTCTGAGTTGATGCTGAGCAGGGGTCTCACGAGGATGTCAGTACACTCGTGTGTATAGGAAATTGGTGGTTTCTGGCTGTGCTCTCTGCAACATCCTGCCCCTTCAAGACACGTGGGAAGGTGAACAACATGGCATGCTGACCAGGAGGGCAGCCTCTGGTCAGGCACTTGTATTTTTGCTGCCTTAGCTGCTGTTATAAATTCCTCACTCTGGCCTTTCACTTCTGATATTTTTCCCTTGGCCAAATCAAAGACGGTTTTGTTACCTCCGGCTCCCTGCAGACGCGGCAGCTTCAGGCAATGAAATATGCTCCAGCCTTTAAAGGGAGGACGAGGGACCTGCTGCTGGGAATCCGAGATGGAGAAGGGTTCCAGGAACTGGACCGAGGCTTTTGCCTTCATTCAGCTCTGACTGCGTCCGTGTGCTTGTGCAAAAACAACAAACCTGCCAGTTGTGTGCTGGGAGGATAGATCAAGGTGCTCCAAAGTGCTGTAGGATTTATAATGTGGATTGAAAAACACACAGCAGCATGTGGAGGTGGCACTGAGACATGATTGTCTCTCCTTGCCACTCCCCACTTGGGCAAGCAATGTCAGCATAGCTCCTAAATTAATACATTCTATAGTAAAATGGATGGATTTGGGAGCAGTTGTAGTATTTGTGCCTAAAAGAAATAAAGAGAGGTAGGTGGGATTGTCTGAGGTTCCCCTGGAACTAGACATAGAGGAGTACAGTTCTAGTGACTGGACAGGGATTTTTATGGTAGACGTATGAATGTGCTTTAGGCTTCTGCAGCCTTTTTCTCCCTTTTTTTTCCAGTGGTGCTGAACAACGTTGGGGTTTCAGATCCCTGTTTTCAAACCATTCAAAAGCTCAAATGTACCTGTAGTACTGAGACCAGACGACAGTGCACAGGAGGCAGAAGAGATGAGTGTTTTGTTGGAGTAGAGCTATGGAGTTTGCTTCTGTGCCTGCTAATGTTCAGTGTTTAGAATTGGAGAGTACTGAGCCCACCATGATCCCTCATATGCAACTGTGTGGTTTCTCATGGGGCGGGGAGCCCAAAGGTGCTTCTTTGGTCTTTGCTGTCAATAGTGGGAGCCTTGTAGGGCTGCACTGCACCACAGCAGTCTCTCCACTGGGGCTGTTCCTCAGGGAATCCCCTCTTCTTTCCCCATTAGTGACTGCCCTCGTGTTTGGGAGAAGAGGAGCATGAAGCACAGCTTGACTGAGAGGCAGTGCCAAGGATTATGGAATTACTGTGAAGGGTTGAAATAATTCTTCAGATCCTGCTACGTGATCATCGTATCCCCAAGGATCTGACTGGTTAAAGGACATAGGACTTTTTTGAGAGCTGAGAAGCTGTGGGATGCTCTGGAGGTTCCCCAGGGCCAGGGTTAGGGCCCTTTGCACACTGTAGGAAATTCCCTTTCCCCCACATTTACCTCTTCAACTGTGGATCCAGTGGCAACTGTTTGAAATTGGAGGAAAGGGGGGAGTTTATCCTGGAGGGCCTGCCCCTGTCAGCAGCCTTGGGTGGGTGGAGGAGGGAATCTGGCTAGTGAGCAGGCGAATGCACACAGAAATGATGCTGGAAGCCAAGGCTGGTCCTGCTGATGTGGCCCTTTCTCCTGCAGCCGATCATAAAATATGGCTCAAATTTTCATTACGGCCTCTATTGATTATCTTTTGGGACAGATGAATTATAGGGAACATTAAATGAAAAAAAAAAAAAAAAGGAAATATTTGAATGAGTTTGGGAGGTCGATGCCAGAAAGGCTGACGCACCAAGCCTTACCAGTACTTGTCTGCTTTGTGGATCTGCTGGGCCCTTCCCACAGTCCCCCTTGGGGGAGCCTGCCCAGGGAGCTCCCCTTGTTCCTGTCAGCTGCCCTAGGGGAGCAGCAGGCTCTGCAGTGGCCATGGGCTATACTAAGAGACAGCCCAGAGGTGCAGGCAGTGGCTGGAGCACCGGGGTGCTCTTCCAGAGTCCTGCACCATGCCAAGTTCTGTCTTCGCTGGGAGGTGGCCCTGAGGACCTTCCCGTTAAACAGTAATTGACATGTGTCTGTCTGGCACTTACTTTGGGTTTCTCAAACAAAAGGGGAGAATGAGGGGCTGTGGATGGGAAAAGGCCAGGTCACTGCATTTGGTGACAGGTTTGGATCTGGTGTAAATACACATGTGGACGCCAACAGTGAACCATAAAAGTAGTGATGGGCTTTGCAAGGTTTCCCTCCTTCCCTGCACAAGAGAAAGATCACTGCCCTCATCTCTCCCACGCTGAGGGTTCAATACTCCTCTCTGCAGGGTTCATGAAGCACAGGAGCTAATTCTTGATGTGGTTTGTGGTCAGGGACCTTTGGTTCCATGTAAGAGAAGTGCCAGGATTGAATCATCCCACTGTTAGTGTGGCAGACTGAAGTCAAACCAGACAAAGAAATTTCTGGCTTCTTGCTGGCTCTGGCTAGCTCTGATATTGAGGATGATCCTGGAACTTCGTTCTGGTGGACTTTTTTGTACCCATTCATTTTTTCCATATGCCACACAATTCTACCTGCAAGAGTTGGCCTGGTAAGGCTTTGTCCTCGGCTCGCTTCCCTGCCTGTATTCCACGAAAGTGGCTGAAATCCTGTAACCTGAAATGCCGTCAGCATGCTTTCAGCAGCTGGCAGTGGAGAATAATGGATGTTACCCCTTTGAAAGGGTCTGCAGTTCAGAGCGTCCTTCCCTTTCCCAGTGGTAGCAGGAGAGTTCTGGAGCAGACACTCACAGGAGCTGGGTGGCTGTAAAATCCCTTCTCTGCGCTTTGTTCCTGGGTTCTTTTCTGTCAGTCAGGCTGGCAGTCAGTACTTGTGAGGAATTCTCTGTTTTCTTTTCTAAGACTGAGAAGAATGCAGCCAGGGTCCCTCTCCAGCCACCCGCAAGACAAACATCCCCCTCCCAAATGTTTGCCTGTGTCTGGACACAGGGTCCTGCATGGCACACTCCTCTCACCCCACTGCTGCAGAGACCTGGGGAGACATTCCTTCTGCTCTCACCATCCCCTGCCTGCCACCACGACTGGCTGCTCTCCTGCAGGTCAGAACGAGCACCCGGTCCTTTTGGGACATTTGCCTATGCTGCAGGGGTGCCTTTTTTTCACCACCTGTGTGCGCAGATTCCCGTTTGTCTGGTCACACAGCCGTTTGGGTGAGTTTTGCCAGTGCATTCTGTGTGTGCTGCTGGGCAGCACTGCCTCTGCCTAAGCCTCTGCTGACCTGGAGGAGCACAGGTGCTCTGGGTATGCTTGGGACACCTTGTGCGTTCATTAGTGTTTCTGTGTGACCTGTCAGATAAACCAGCCGTACTTAAGTGTGAACATTCCCCCATGCTTGTGGGAGATTTCAGTGCTGAATGCACAGTTGGGTGTATGTGTTTCACTTCCTTGCAGATCTCTGCTGATTTCACAAGCCACCAAAAAGCTTTGGCTTCACCTGGGCAAATGCAAAAGGTGGTGGTTTCCATGGCTCCACAGCCTGGCTTGGGTGACACACCCTTTTTGTGTAAGCTGGCTCCCCGGAGTCGATTGTTTTTTGGCAAACAACTTCATAAACTCCTCCAACAATTAAACTGGAAAGAAAAAATAACCAAACCAAACACAACAAAACCCATGCGTTATGGAGTGAGACAGCAAACAGGTTGAAGCAACTACTCCACCAGCTCCGTCCCCTCAAGCCCCTGGAGTGGGCAGGGAGAGTGGCCCCAGCTGCACTTGCTCGACTTTGTTTGGGAGGTGCCTGGGCTGCCCCAACCCACCGAGCTTCAGTGAGCTAACAAACATGAAGGAAAAGGTCATGTTACTCACTTTTATTTTTTCAAAGCTGCAAACATCCCTCTCTCTGGGAGGGGAGACTGCACAGATGCCAGCTCAGATTAATTTAAATATTTACCAATCCCATTTTTTTTAATTGTGTATGTTTGTGCTCTGCTTGTGTCCCATAAAATACCTGGTGTTTTGGGCGTACCCTGTTTGCAGGGTGCATGAGATCACGCTGAAAAAATGCAGTGAAAAACATTTTCATGCCACGACACATCAAGTAGGATTTTGAATTAAGATGAAGATTTTTACCCTCTTTTTTTATCTCTGAAGTTTGGGTAAAAGGGTTTTCTTTTTCCTTTATAAAATTCTTTTACTTAACTAGGAAGAAAAAATGTCATGGAAAGCCTTTAAAAGTTACTTTTGCCTTATCTCACCATGTCAAACGTCGAAGGCAGCTGGTGGTGCTGGTCAGAGTCCCCATCAATGTCTGTTTCTGTGCTATTGTCTCGGTGGTAGTGTGTTCTAGTGGGTAGGCAGTGAGCAGGGGAAAGATCCAGAGTCTGGAAGCCAGAGCCAGCTCTTAACTCCTGCGTGTGCGACAGCAGCTCTGCTCCTTTCCCTGCCTGTCACTCCTGTCTGTCAGACTTGCTCTGGGGCGAGCGCTGTCTTTGCTGTTTGTGCGTCCCTGGTACAGGGGTCTTGTCTTGTTCGGAGCCTTGGGCTGCTGCTGTAACACTCCCAGGCAAGTTTCCTGCTGAGCTTTTCAGGGGAGTGACCCTTTGGTGTGTGGTCCAGCACCCCTGTGCATAGACGCTTGTGAGTTTTTGTGCCCCAGGGCTGACCATGGCACAGACTGAGCATGGCGTGTTGTCCTCTTTGGTATGGGATTTTCTATATGCTTTTGGCCATGGAACCTTAATGCTCCCCTGCGAGCCCTTGAACCCTTTGTGAGTGCAAGCAATGAAAGCACTACTGGCATTTATTCCACCTCCTTTTGATTGCTTTCCATGCCCATTGGGTTATAATCTGATCCCAGCTACATCTGAGAGCTGTTCCTTGGAAAAATGGAGCATCTCCAAACAGAGTAGTGCCACTGGGATCAGGATCCAACCACCTCCTTTCTAGCGAGCCAGACTGGGTTTGGCCCAAAGTACAAGTCTTCTGCAGAGGCTTTTGGTTTTGCTGCGCCTGTAAAGGACCCCAGTGCGAGCCTCCTCCCTGTGAGCAGTGGGTCTGGAAGCTCTAGGCCAAGAGAGACTTGGGGGTGGCCAGACGGAGGTAGTGACATGCGTGTAAACTCACGGACCGCTGGAAGTTGGCACACAAGCCAGCTGTCAGTGCTGGGACACCAGGCACAACTGCTTTGTTAAAAGCCTCAAGGCTATCACTGGGGCAGGGTAGGACATATATATGTGTTTGTCTGTGCAAGGGGGGACTGGCACTGCTGGTACGTGAATCCTGTGTTCCTGCTCTGCTGTGGGCAAGGGAAAAGAGAAGGGGAAAAATCAGTGTGGGTGTTTAGGGAGGGCAACAGTTGCCTCACCTGAGCCATAGCCAGAATTTTAAATTGGACCTTACTTTTGAGGAATGTAGGGCAGTGGAGGAGAGATGTGTGAATGTGCACACAGCTCTTGCCTCAGTGTCCTACGAAAATGCCAGAGCATAGAATGGCAAGGAGGAGTCGCAGCTTCAACTCCATCACTGCACCCCTTGATCAGGTATTACTTTTCTATTCCTTCTGCTTCTTGCTGTAATCGTTACAAAATCTCTCTGCTTTGGGAGGGGTCCAGGACTCCAGGGCCCAATTGCATCTGCCCTGATTCAGAAAGTGGGTCATGCTGCTTGGTCTGGGAAGACGATACTCATCTTGCTTAGCATGATATTTATTAGGAGATAGGGAAGGGAATGCAACCGCGCTGTTGCCTAGAAAATTGCTCTGGGGGGATAGCAGAGAACTTGTGAGGGCAGAGCATGGAAAGCTGTTGTGCACCCCATGCCTGCTGAAGCCTTACCACATTCCCTGTGCCTGTATTGCCTGCTTCCGTCACATCAAGACGTGGTGTGGATAGATAGCAGGACAACAGTGGAACTGGGGACAAGGAAGGACTTCGTAGCAGCTCACTCAGCAGCTGCCAGGCAGTGATGGGCTCTTTACGTTCCTTGCAGCAGAGACTGATGAGAGTAGAGGGAGGAGTAAACCAGATCTGGTTTCTTCATAAAGAGGTGCTGTTTTCAGAGTAAACCAAAACTGGCTGGGGTTTGCTGCTGGACAAGTGACCCACCACCCTTTCCAAATACTGGCAAAGTATGACATGGTGCCCTGAAAGGCAAGAACTCTCCTGCAAAGAGCAATTAGAAAGCCTTGATCCAAAGCCTGGAGTAATTTACTCTGTGCTGTATCTATCTCTCATTATGCAATAGAGAGAAGGAAACTCAGTGCATGAAGCACATAATGATGGGCCCAGTGTTGTTGCAGCAGGGTCTCACAGCAGGGACTACCACAGACTGTTTGACTCGGGGTGGGGGGTGGGAGTAGAAAAGCGCAGTTGATCCTGCCAGGCTGGCTGGTCTTGTGCTACTGCTTGCTGTGAAATCACCCTCAGGATTATCCAAAGGAAGAACTGGCAACTCGAGTAACTTGGAGGGCCGGATCCTCAACTCATTTAAATTGGCATGACTTCACTAAAGCCACCAAAACGGCACTGATTTTACACCAGGTGAGGATCTGGTCCAGAATCTGCTGAAACAAGATGACAAAGAGGGCACAAAACAGAAGTTTGGTAGAGCCCACTTACAAGCCTGGGGACTCCTGGGCTGTCCTGAGTGGAGAGTGGAGCAGCAGGTCATTGCCAAACGTCTTGGACAGCTTGGAATGGCTCTGAATTCTTGTGGCCATGGCAAATGCCAGAGCACAGCTCCCTCATGACAGTGGTGGACCTGCATCTTTGCTTGCACTTTAGAACATGTGTTTGCAGGGATTGGTGAGAGTGTTTCCTGCTCATGGCTTTTTAGTGGCAGTGTGATGAGCGGGGTCGGAGACAGAGCAAAGACGCTCACCTCTTGACCTGGCCTGTCACGGACTCTGCTATGTGCATTCTCGTGGGGGCTCTAAACCTGGCCTGTCTTTTCCTGTACATTCAACACCACTTGTATCCCTTGTGGCCAGTGATGCCGCTGGCAAAGGCAGACCAGGGCCTGTGGCTTCAGCCTCACACCACTGCCACCACAAGTTTTAATTTTGACAAGCCTGTGAGATGATGGGAGGAGGGTTCCCACTTCAGAAAAGGACAGGAGCCACTGTCCACGTCCCCAGTGATGCTCCACTGAGCAGTGTTAAGCACATGCCTGCAGAAATTGTTGGTTCCCAGTATGGTAGGGCAATTGTTTTGCCAGCTCTGCACCTCGTTCTTAGGTGGGGGTGTTACACGTTGTACACAAGAAGGTATGTTGTCGCATGTTTCTAGAGACTGGTTGCTGAAACACCAGGCTCTTGGGACCTGCAGGGATGCACAGAATTCCTCCGGCCCCTGGCATGCACTTTATATCCGGGGTGGATCTGGACAGAGTTTTAGCAACTCCCAGTGAAGCAGCTCAGGGCCGGAAGTGAGGAAGGCATAAAATATCCAGCTGAAACTCCTGTAAGGATGTAATCACCTGAACTGGGAGCCAGCCAGGACAGCAGATACCACGTATCATCTGCTGGTGGTATCAGAAGCACCCAGCGTTGTGGGAGAAGTGATCAGGACCGTGGAGTGACATTTGTGCGAGGACAGGACCCCTCCCAGGAGGCTGCCTCCGTGGGCATTCGGCATAACAGCTTTTGAAGTCACTTGGTATTTGTTTCCATGGCTGTTCTGTGCATGTACCGTGGTGTCTGTAAAATGCTCTTGGGAAGCTACAGCCCATGGATGGATAGCCATGTCCTGACACTCATTCAAATGCTCCTACGTTTCCATTTAAAAGAGGAAAAAAGCTTAAGCAAAAAAAAAACCACACACAAAAAAACCCAAACCCAAACTAAAAAAACAAAAAAACACAAAAAAACCCAAAACACCAAAGGAAATTGACTTCCCAAAAATTACACTAAGCTAACATTTGAGGCCTGGCATGAATCCATCATAGCCAGGAAACTCTGAATTAACCAGTGCACTCCCATGGCTGCCAAGAAGGGCTGCACTCCAGCAGCACAGGCCGAAGCTTTCGGATTTGGGGGCTTGGGGATGAAAATCTTCCAACGCGTCTCTGAAGTGCAGCAGAAGGTGTTTTCATGCACCTCCATGCATGCCAAAAAAACTCCCCAGCATTAGATGCTGGGGCAGCTTTATGCTTTGGGGAGAGGGTTAACAGCAGGCTCTTGGTGCTCCGGTGTGACAGGTGACGCCAGCACCTGACCAGGGCTCCTTCACCAGGACTTTTCGCCGTGGGCTTGTGTTGGTGGAGCAGGAACAGGGTGATTTAGCAGGGACCTGCAGGCTGCTGCTGAGGAAGCTCGGGAATTTACCCCCTAGCCCAGGCTGCAAGTGAGGACAAAGCTGACTCTTCATTCCCACTTGCACATGATGCAGCATCCCATAAATCAGTGTGACTGACAGTCACAGTTCAGCTCAGGGGAGAGGGAAGGGAGGGGAGCCAGGCCAGGGCAGGGGGCAGCGGTGGGGCTGTGCCAGCAGCAGGCTCTGGGTGGGTCACAGGAAGAGCCTCCCAGCAGAAATTGCAGCTGGAGTGGTGAGTCAGAGATGGCCTGAGTTGGCAGAGCAGGATGGAGGGAGACTTGCAAAACACCTGCTACCTGCTGCTCACCTTGGGCCAATGCCATCAGTTCCAAATGTCTGCGACGCCTCATTCCACTCATCAGTTTTGGAAAAGCATGGAACGGGCTTCTGTACCCACAGCTCTGGAGGCTGTCACCGAGAGTCGGACAAAGGGCCAACTGTGCCTCTGCTGTCCCCAGCTGTCCTGAGTTGCCAACCTGCCTTTGCTGTGAATTTTCACAGCTTTGGGGTACTGCACACAGCAGACCTCATGTCAGAGCATTGATAGTATCTCATTTCAGAGGCTAGGGGAGGTTGGGATGTGTTAAAGCTGAAAATATTTACAGGTTTTGAAGTTGAAATGCAAACAGGAAAAGCCCTTTAAAAAGTGAGTGTAGTGGATATTCAAAACAGGGATTGCCATGGAAACGCCACAATATTTGCTTAAATTGACACAAAGGTTGCTAGTTGCAGGGTTCTGACTTCTTTGGCTCCATTTTCTTTGGCCCAGCACCTATCACAAATTGATCTCAACAACCCTGTTTTGTTTTGCTTCTTTTATTTTTGTCTGATGGAAATTTTAAAAAAAGCAAAACACCACCAACAAAACCCTCCAGTCTACCAATCCCACTTCACAGAAGAGTCTGAAGTTTCTGAGCTTCTGTCAAAGGTTGAAGATAAGACATTTTATAATTTTGCAAGTAAGGTGAAAGTTCTTGTTATTTTAATTTGTGCATTTGTTCATTTCCTCTACTGCAGGAAGTGGAAGGGAATTGTCTTAATCATCTAGGGAGAGTGGGAGAAGGGTGAAACCTGCTGCAAAGGTAGCAGCGTGCATCCAAGGAGCACAGGACTATCGCTGTACAGCTCTTGGATCAAAATTTGAGAGCTTTAGTTGTAGTTCCCAATTCTGCCTCGGATTTGCCAAGTAACCTTTGACAAGTCACTTAATTACTGTGGGCCTCACTAAACTGGAAGTAATAATCCTTTTTTGTCTTGTCTGGTTGTATATGTAACATTTTTGGGCATGAGATTTGATGTGGGGGTGGACAAGGCTGACGATGGAGTTCTGTGCTGCTGGATTCCCCCCAAAGGAAGGATGGCAACACAGGCTCACGTGGGCAGAACGCTCGGCTGGCTACGCGGGGAAGCTCCTTGCTATAAGTGGCTTAGTTCTGTAGGCTGCTTCTGTCACTGATTGACCTGGATTTTTTTCTGGGGAAAGTTAGGAGTGTGCGGTCCACCAAATGGTCACCTGGGTGGTTTGTACCTTGGCTTTTGAGTTGCTAGTACCACACATGACAGACAAGGAGACGGGAATGCAGTGTGTTCAGCAGGGCACGAAATGCCTTGCCTTGCTAGCTGTGTGTGTGACCAAGGGCTTGGGTCTGTGGGTGGCTGTGGCATCTGTGTGGCAGCGTCACGGCGTGTACTTGTGATTCACCTGAGCTCCGGTACTGCTCAGTAGGGAATATTCATTTCCTTTTGAAACTCTCCTCAGGGCAAAGAGACTTCACCAAGTGAAGGGAGGTCATCAAATTCACACTGCCTTCACCTGAGACCACCTCCCAAACAAAGAACCTGACTTCTCTCCTGGCTTTGTACACTGGAATGGACCTTGAAGCTTGTGAGTTCTCAATGCAAGGTACTAGCTTGTGTTTTGTGATCAAACTGCTCTGAAGTAGGACTGGAATGAGTGATTTTGACTCTCCAGAGCCTTCATTCCAGTTCCTGGGAAATCTATAGCTGATGAAGTTTGAAAGAGCTGCTGAAAGTCAGCAGTTTGCGTGGTAAATGCATGGTGGGATGTTGATTTGTCTTGGGCTGGCTTACAAGTAGGACTGGGCTTACCCCTGCCATTGCTGCCCATCTCTGCACAGGCAGCCAGCTGACCAAGCAGAGCACTGGTTTGACTAACTCCTTCTCTTCACCACCTCTTTCCTAATGAGCTGCTGTGCAGTATTAACAATTAGCTAAGTAGTATGCACGGGAGTCCCCTAGGTAAGTATTGTGTGGGACAGTTTCTGATTGACTTGTTTCACAAAAGAAGAGGAGTTTGAGGATGTCTGTGGTCGCAGTGGGTAACTCAGAGAGATTGTGAGGGGGTGGGACTATGTGTTTCTAAAAGCTGTTTTACTTTCTTCTCTGCTTGGCTGCCAGCACAGCTTCTCTGCAAAGAAAGGTATGACACAACAGTGGGATAAAATATTTCTCCTCAATGGGTTGGGGATTTGGGATGTACCTGGTGGCACTGCCATAATGCTGCAGGTAGAAGGAGCTGAGGATCTTCTCTGTGTCTGGACTTTGCATGACATCACATGTACTCTGTAGGGGAGAGAGGTGTTGTCAAAGGATATCTTCATACTGTGCTGACATCATTAAATGCTGATGATGCCTGAACAAAGATCAGCAACTGAAGTGCCTGAGGGGATTGTGTATCATCGTGTTCCTCTTGTTTTTTGCTGCTATGCCATAAATGATACCTGGGCAAAACAGCGTGTCCAAAGCTATTGTGAGTCACAGGTACAGCTGAGACCTGAACTGGAAGGGTCTGGGTGGAGGGACTGTACTGGCTTAGCAAGAGGAGAGATGGGAAAAGTCACAGGCCTGAGATGTTGGTCCGGGGCTCTAGCTAACCCTGTCCATCACTAGCTGTGTGTGGCATGGGGGAATTCAGTCATGTTCTGAGCACCCTACCTTTAAAGACCAACAGCCATGATCCTCTAAGGCTCAGCAGGGCTTAGTTCTTGCCATGTATTCAGAGCCTACTGACATGAGTGCTTTCAGTAAACCTGCCAGTAAATAGTGTGCTTCAGGATGGAGTAGGGGCGATCTGTGCCTTCCCACACCTTCCTAGTGCTGAAACACTGCCAGGGTTTGGCATGCTTTATTTGGAAAGTCTGGTTTTGACCTATTAGTGTAGGGAACTCTGGCCTTTATCTCTGTGTGAGCTGTTCTGGTACCTGTGTCCCCTTTTAGAGCAATGGCACATGCCTTCCCAGGCCTCCAGAGGCAAGTGAGCTTCCCAAATTGGAGCTCTGCCTGAGGGAATAGGGTAAAGGTACATGAAGAGCCTTGAGGTTTTCCCAAATAAGGTACAAATTCTCAGGTTTGACTGCAGCAGGTGAATTTTCTGCCAAACATCCTTACATGCCTCTCCAGAGAGGCCAAACATCTGGGGGGAAAAACTCTGCTGAGAAAGCTGCCTCATAGGTTCTGGGTCCATTTTTCCATCAGAGGGAGCTTTTCCTGTGACCCCTGTCGCAGGTTTCTGCTTGTGTAGCTCCTGATACTGAAAACCCTGCGTTGTCCATCTGATCTGGACCTGGGATGAGCAGAATCTCTCAGGCAAGAAGGTAAGAGGAGGAGACTGATACATAAGGAATTCTTTAAGTGCAGAAGTGATCCTTAAGGTTCAGGTTCTTGCAAATCAGTGATCCTTTTCCATGTTTGTCTCCTCCCAGTACCTATTGGATGCATTGCTGAGTGTCCTTCAGGGGCTGTTTCCTGAGGGACTAAACCTCATTAGAGACAATAGAAATATTTCCCTGGACTCCAGCTGTTTTCTGAGGTCCCCCTAGTTCTACAAACGTCACTCCAGTGAAGAAGATGCATTTAGCCTTTAAGGCATGTGGCTTTCTGATCGCTCGTGCTCTGGACTAGAAATCCCTGTGTTCCAGTCTTCAGCCCTCGAGCAAGTTGTACAGCTTCTACTTTCAAAACAAGCTCAATTTACTTTGGGCTACAGAGGCTGTTTGCACGTTCTCCAGAGCCCATCCCTAGGCTGTGATTACTTTTTCACTGTTTATAAGCACAAGCTGGCTGTTTAGTCCTAGAGCTGTAAGGGTTGGAGGGAATTTTCTTGTTCAGTTAATGAAGGGTAGCCTTTTTAGCGGGGGAAAAAAACTAAAAAAAAGTGTGAGAAAGGGATTAGAAATATCTGTTCTGTGTTTGAATTTGCAAAATATTCCCCCCTGTTTAAATCCTAAAGTAATGCTAAATTTGAGGGCTAGCTTGGGCTGATGGCGTTACTTTTGCTAGGATCCTTGGGATCACGGCATGGGCACAGCTGCGAATGGAGCGAGGTGGGAACATTGCCTTCCACAGAAGTGCAGCTGGGCCAGCCCAACCAGCCCTGATGGCTCAGATCCTGAGCTGGGCTGGGGAATATGAAACAACCTTGCAAAATCGTTGTGGAAATTTACCTGCCTGTGTATGAAATCAACTTGCCTGACATTGCCAGGAGGAGTTTAACTTGCCCATTAAAATATACATCTATTTATGTATTACTTGTTCTGTGAGAGAAAATTTTCCCAGGCAGTTACAAAACTCAGTCTAGACTGTAACGTGTGGCATCTGGTGGTAACACGCCATATACATATATCTGAATACAGTATCTCCTGTATCACCCTGCTTGGGAGTTAATAGCACATATCTGGATTATGGCGAGGCCTTTCCGTTTGCAGCACACCGTCACTGGATAAACGCTTGGCTCAGTTCCTGCCTGCACTGATCTGAATGGGGTTCTACCCTGCTTGCTTCCATCCAGATAGAGCCAGGCAGGCATTTCCATGCTTCCTGTCCTGACCTGTAGCCCCACAGTCCGGGTAGGCTGAAGGCAACAGTTCTCAGGCGGAGCTCTTCCAGCAGGGCTGAGTTGAGGAGAGGGAAGATGTTAAAAGCCTGTCTGGGTAAGAGCAGGGTTGTCACATCCATCTGCTCAGGCTCTGACGAGCAGCTGATCCATATTGTTAACATATTGCCTGCCATATGGGCTAGCTCAGCTCTCCAGGAACGCTTGGGAGACCTGACCTCTAGTGTGACAAGATGTGAGCATGAAGGACGGGTTGACAACAGCCCTTGGGTCTCAGAGTGTGAAACTGTGTTTCAGCCACTTCCGCTGCCTTCCCCTGCGCTCACTCCCGTACTGCCTCTGCCTGCCTCACTCCCTCTCTTCTGTCTGAGGGTTTTTTCCTCCCTCCCCTGTTTTCCACATCCCTGGTCTGCACTAGATCAATGACCTTCACTCTTAACCAGACTGGACAGTTCTGACTCCCTCCCCCAGGCCTTTGATCAGATGTTTGGTTGGCGGCTGTGGAAAGCTGAATGGGGGGAAGTCAAAGAAGGGGAAAGAGGATCATGTGCTTGGCAGGCCTTATAGCTGTCCTTACCATATCTTGTCTGGGAATGGGACTGAAGCCTGATCCACTAAGGTCCTTAGCACTTCCTGCTCACTTGGATAACAGCAGACGCTCATATAACCTCTTGATGGAGGGTGAAGTCCACCAGTGGGATCTAAGCAGGTTGAAAGGTCTCAGAGGTTCAGGGAAGGGCCTTGATGCCAGAGTTCGAGGAGGGAACACGTATAACACTCTTGAGAGACACAGAATGATTCAGTTTCAAAATAAAGGTAGGGTCAGCCCCAAGCCCTTCCAGGGGCCCTGAAGTGCCCAGCAGCTGGTGATCTCGCACCTACTCATGAGGGGGAACAGTTGTCTGAGGGGCAAAAGCTGAAGAGGTGTTCTGGCAGTGAGGAAGTTGACTGAGCAGGATCCCTGCCAGTGCTGAAGGAGGCCGGACTACAGAGTGTGGGGTGCAGTGAGGTACAAACACAGGGCTCGTGTGTGCATATGTGGAGCAGCTTAGCCCTAAAGAAGCCCACTGCTTTAGTGGGGCTGGCAGTTGCCTGGGTGACTGCCACACTGGAGACCAGCCTGCCCCCCAAACCCCAGATGGATTAAAGGGATGTTCAGTACTGGAGGAGACAGGACTGGGCCAGGCCTTCATGGGTTCAGACCTTGCTTTCCCTGTCAGCTTCAGTCATTCTTCTGACTTTGTGGTGTCCTCAGTCTCCTGGAGCCACTGCTCATGAAGTTTGCTATCTCCTTCCTAAGGCTTCTGTCTTCACACTTGAAATTTATGGAGATTAAATCCTGGTGCTACTGAAGCAAGCACCAGTTTTGCTGTAAACCTCAGAGGCATTGGGATTTCAGCCTTGACTCCTCAGAAGGGCATTGGTATGTTTCCCAATCTTTTTTACCCATCAGCTCTGTCAGACCTGCAGGCGTGACTTACTTGTCTTTTAGTCTTCCCAAATATGGGTTGCCTTTTTATTTTCGCGTGCCTGTCCTGTGAAAATCAATATCCTCCAAAAAGTTGAGATTTTGTCCTGCTCTTCATAAAGGTTTTAGACTAGTTTAGGTGCTTTGCTTCCTCTCCTTCCCAATATACCTGCAATTGCACTGATCATTAATAGTGTTTATTTGTAGAAAGAAGCCCACTGAGATATTGCAAAATAAAACACAGTGATGAGTCGTGGTTTATTTACTCAAGCTTCACTGATGTAACAAACCTGATTTTATGTTAATAATGACTCAGAAGCAGAGTTGGGAGGAGAAGACAGATCTCCTGATTCCTTTAACCATCTGACAGTATTTCTTTCCATCCTTAGATCCAACAGCAGTTCTCTGAGCTGGAATGCAGGCAGTAGTTCAATGGCACCCTGATGAAACAGTTGGCTGAAAAAACCAAAATAGTGCTCTGCCAGTTTGCAGGGTTCCATTAAACGTTTAGGAACACGTTCAGCTCTGGTAGGCACTGTACATGGGTCTGTCTGCCTGTCCCTCAGGTAGCTGTCCAGTCAACAGGGATGCTGACCTGCAGAGCTCCTCAAGGAAAACCAGTTGGAAAGCACTTGGAGCAATCAGTGCTAAGTATGTACATGAGTGTTTGAGAGAAATGCATGTTTAAAATGTAGTTCTTCAAAATCTGTTGATAAAACAAAAAAATTTTAAAAATGAACAAATAGTATAAAGTGAATGAGGGCTGTTCTCTGATGTCTTCTGCTGGGGGCTCATTCCAGAGCTGGTGGTCAGCCCATGGGCAGTGCTGGAGGTGAGGCTAATCTCAGTACTTGAGCTGAATATGGAAAGGCTATTTTAGCATGTTGCCTCTGACAAATTATGTATTAATGCTGGAGCTCTTTTTTTGCTATTACTGCAGTTATATATTAACCATTAAGAGCCACAGGTAAGCCATCTGCTGATGTAAAGCACCAGAGCTGCATTTCCCGTCAGCAGAACTACCCTAATTTTTGCCAGGGCAGTTTACAATCTGGCCCAGTGTCTTTCTTGTGATTCTTGCTGAGTTTGTCTAAGCTGTACATTAATAGAACATACAAGAGAAAAGGGGAGAGGACAAACTAAGGTGAGTTTGGAAGTAAAATGAGCAAACAATATTGCTAGCCTTGTCCTTTCAGAAGTCAAAAGCTACTCCCCTTCTCCCCCCGATTTTAAGACTTAATAATACCAAGGTTTCTATGGTTCAGGATGCACACAGATCACATTTCAGGTTGCTGTGCCCTGCAAGTGAAAGAACAGAGGGAGCAGGGAGAGGGATAGCACTGTACACACGTACGAAACAAAAATCTTACGTAACTTGCAAGATCTCAGACTTTAAGACAAATATGAAGCATTGCATGGCTGACAAGAGTTGGCACGTGGGAGTAATTTCTACTTGATTACCATGTCCCTGAAGTATGCTGACCTAGAGAACAGCCTACTTGGAAACCTGGTTGCCATCCTCCCTCACCACGGCTAGTTACAACAGCAGCTGAAGTCGGTTGCCCCAAAAGCCAGGAATGGTTTTTTTTGGTAGACTTGTTTTACCCAGGGCTATCCAGCAATGGAGCAGTGCAGATCCTACCTGAGCTGGTCACACATGGTGTGGAGCAGAGGGGGTTTGTCCTCTCTAGCATCCATATTTGAGGAACTGGGAATTGGACATCCTTGATCCCTGCAACAGGGATAAAGTGAGAAGAGCTGCTTGGCATCTGCTGCTGTAGGAGCACAGCCCAGGGCTCTGGCTTTCCCCCGCAGAGGCGCCTTCCTTTGCCCATGAGAGTGTTCTATCCCTGGCTTTCCGAGCCCAGAGGGAGCTGCTGGACCATGAGGGGCACCCCCCCTGCCATTCCCTGACTTCCCAGTGCTCCTAACCTGGGGGAGACCAGTCAAGGGGAAAGTATGGAACTGGATATCCAAGCAGAGACTGAACAAGAAACAGGGACCATTCCAGGTGCATTTGGAGAGCACTGAGCAGCAAATTTTGAAAATCCACACAGTGATCCCCTAGCAGAGTTGCGTCTCCTTTCCCAGCTGCAGAAGAAGGTGAAGGTGCTTCCCAGGACCCCACCAAATCAGTCACCTACCAACTTCTGCCCTTGCTCTTTGAACCCTGCCACACTGACTGTCCTCCCATTATCCTACTTCTTCCTCATTCACCTGTGTCACTTTTTATGGGTTCACCAGAAAGGAGAGGAGATTTTTCTTCCCCCGTTTGCTTCACTCCATTACTCCCATCTGTTCATCCAGGCCCTTAGTTCCTTTGTTTTTCGGAGTCGTGTGGATTTGGGTGCAATTTACTCTCTCTGGGATGCTCTTCTGGACAATGCTGGTATGGGAACTGAGGTCTGGTTCATGGGCCAGCACAAGGGGTGGGGGAAATATGCCTCTTCAAATTAATCAGAATTTTCTCCTCCAGAAATGCTAATGGGGGAAAAGCAATTAAAGCAGCCTGTTTTTTATTAAGTAATCTGTGTTAAGAGCTTGTAATGAAGTTTAGTGCCGTTGTGACTCGATATTTCAGCTTCATCGGTTTGAGTCAAAACAATCCAAAGAGGGAAGGGAGCGCGGAGGTGAGCTGCTCCGCAGCATTTGCTGTGCTCCCTCTTGTTCCAACTCGTTCTTGCAGATTTCCGGTGTAATGCATATGAGACCACTCACTCTTTATGCTGCCCAGGATGGGAAAGGGAGTCTAAAACTTGCACATACACACTGGATGGTGTCTTCCTGTTTAAAATACCTGTTCTCAACGTGGGGATGGCTGAGGCCCCTTTGCCTCGTTTCTTGGAGTAGTGCAGACACCAAGTTTTTCATAGGGAGCAATGAGTGGACAAGGGGCAGCAGAGGGCAGATGGCAGTGAAGAGCAGTGAGACCCACCCCCAGCTGAGCGCTGCATACCTCTGAACAGGTTCATAAACCTTTTCTAACATCTAGAAAAGTTTTAGCTGCCGCAGGGTGAGGATGGGGATGATGCCTACCATTCCTGTCCTCTGCACTTCCAGGCCTGTGCTCACTCCTCTCTGAGCAGCACGGCCCTTTGACCAGGCTTACAAACTGCTGGTGGCTCTGAGCAGCTGTGGAAACAGCCCATCTCCTCTTCCTCCCCTTCCTCCCACTCCCAGAGAAGGCAAAAGAAAAAAAAGGGACAATGTCCCTTTAAAGAACTACATGCCAAGCCTCTGCCGTCCTGTTTTATCTGAAGTCCAACCGCATGTTATTCCAGGGCCGATCCGCTTTAGCTAATTAATAATCTGACAGGAGCCACCCAAGGGATTAGCTGCTGAGACGAGCTAGACCAAACCCCCAGCAAATGAGACCCGTGCTCCCTGGGGCCTCGGAGGTGACTTTGGGGGGCAGGGGGTTGCACCACATGCAGAAGGGTGTCATAGCCCTGAAGGGGATTTATGGCTTCTGGGAGGGTGAAGGGGGAGGTGAGGGGTTACAATTTATGAGATGTAAACTAATAAATCAGTTAGTTGAGGAGGGGAAAAGGGGGAAGCACCAAATTAAAAGATAACGTCTTAAAGGAACAGTGTAAATTGATGGTGCTCCCTGTGGCAAGGGACACCAGGAGAGTTCCCAGTGCAGACCAGTTGTAGCTCCCTCTGCACTGGCTGCCCGGGAGAAATGAAGAGGGAGACTGCAAAGCAGAAGAAAAAAGGGGGTTGACAGGGATTGAGAGGAAGAGAGATGCGTCTTTGTGCAGGTTATGCAAACAGATGATGGGTTGGCTTTTGTGGCAGAAGAAGCAACACGAAGCATGAAGGAGGGCATGAGGCCACCTCTTTTGATCACAGAACACAGGGGCTGTGGTGTCCCTGGCCTGGGAGGGATCAGTGGGTAAGGAGGGCTTGGTCATCCTCTGCACTTGGTCCTTCCATTCGATTAGGCTTCCTCTAGGAAGCCTACTAAAGGCTTGGCTCCCTACTTGTTAGATGGGATTAGTGGAGAGGGTCAACTTGGAGCAAGACAAAATTACTATCAGGAGAGCTATCTCAAGACAGTGTAATATATTTTCTTCTCCGAATTTGCCTCTTCACTGTTTCTTCAGGTGATTGTGAGGTTTGTAAGTTTGCTCCTGCTTGGTTTTGTTCTGGAGCCTTGTAGAGGTCTGGGACTTCCTGATGGTAAAGGTCCATTTCAGAATGTCTTCTGATTAAAGAAGCTGTTGTGCCTGCTGGGGCAGGCCAGTTGCCTTGGGCATAGGTTTTCTCCTGCCTCTTCCACTGCCCAGTCCCAAAGCTGGTTTGCCTTTCCATACCAGTCTCTTCCGGTGCCTTGAAACCTCTCCTGGCCCACAGTTCTTTCTGAGAGCATGCCCAGGCCACAGCTCTCTCTAGGGGCTGCTCTAATGCAAATGGTAATGTAAGACGGGATTTCCAAAAGCTGCCTTAGGGAAATTTGTAATCCCTGCCCCATGACGGTGCTAGACACAAGCTAATGGAGAGGGCCCTGTGTGAGCCCTCTCTGCAGACCCAGAGCAAACCTCTGAGCCCTTGCCAAAGGCCAAGCTTTTGGCATTGTTCCCTGCAAGGGCAGGAGGCTCCTTTACTTTCTCCATTCCTACATAGCCTGCAGCAGACCCAGGGCAGCACAGACCGTTCGGTATACAGAGGCTGGCTGTCCCAGGAGCCAGGCGAGCTCGTCCTGCTCCACCCCACCCCACCCCACCCCACAGCACCCCATGGCCTGGAGCTGGCTCGAGGCCCCATGGCTGGCCTGGCGTGAGCCACAAGCAGCCCTGAGGTGGTTGCTGGGAACGCCTCTTTGCTGAAAGGGTGTTGGGATCATGTGGAAGCTGTCCTGGGGGAGCATAGTGCAGAGCCTGCAGATTGCTCTTCCAGTGGGGCAACTGCATTTAGCAAACAAAACTCATCTGACTTCTTCTACATATTTCTCTCTAAAGAGCTACCTTGCAGCTTGCAGGGTCCCGTATACAGATATGTTGGGTTGGGGTGGCTTTTTCTTGTGATCTCAAAAGGCAAGGAGTGGAGTGGGACCAGTCCTGGGCTGTGCTGGAGCTGACTTGTGACCCTGAGCCACCTTCCTGGGAGGCACTAGCTTGGGCCTGGGCTGTCAGAGTGGTCTGGAAACCGCCTGCCAGCACTGTCCCATCCCATCCCATCCCATCCCATCCCATCCCATCCCATCCCATCCCATCCCATCCCATCCCATCCCATCCCACCTTTCCTCATCCTTCTGTGGTTGGGCAGTCTCGTAGTTGGGAGCACATGGGGAAGCTCTTCTGGAGACTGAGCTGGCAGTCATGCCATTGCAGCCTCTCGTACACGCAGCCGTGGTTTGGCCTCCCTCCTGCAAAAGCTGCCAGTGGCCCACACTGCTCCTGACCAACATCATTAGTGTGGGTATTTATATTTCATTAACAACATTAAGCCAAAATGGCATTAAAAGCAACACCATTGATAAATAGCTTATTAATAAACAGGGAATGGGCTGTACCACGCGTAAATTCAATCCCTTCCTAAAGGTGTCTCTGCCACTAAAAACAGCCTTTTAACTCCTGCTATTCTGGAGAAATTTGAAGAATGTTTTGGGGGTGGGTGGGAATCAGATGAAAGCAGGGAGTGGGGCCACACAGTGTCAGCTGACTGGGGTGGGAAGATGCAGAATTCTCAAAGTGCCACTGTATTTCCACTGTTGAGTGGGACTCATTTGGTTCTATTTCTAGTGTAATTTTGATTGTGTTAAAACAGCAGTAGTATAGAGAGCATGAAACAAAAAAAGCAGAAAGATTTCAGATTCAAGTGAGTCTTTGATTTTAATGTCCTCTGAGCCTTTGATTTTAGTGTCCTCTGCTCTATTTTCCTTACACACTTTCACACATCTCTCTTGGCTTGAGCAGGCCCATTCACAACAGCCACCAGCACAAAATCTCTTGCTTGCACGAAACCCAGTCTCTCCCAGTGATGCCTGAGGACAGCCAGCCCTGTGCTCATTCCTCGCTGTGTGTTTATTCTCAGGATTAAGAATGTTAAAAATGTGGCTTTCCTTGTAAGCTTGTCAATCAGTTTGTTATTTTTATTTTTTGTTTTTGTTTGCCCCCAACTCCTTATTCTCTGAAATGACTTCCTATGCTCCTGCCCCACCCTAAGTACAAAGGCTCTTTTATTCCTCTTCCTGCTCCTTCTTTCAGCAGTAAATTAATTACCTCAGAAATCTGGATGACTTTGGAGTTGGAGGCCCCCCTCAAACCACCTCTGGGTTTCTCAGAGAGGTTCCCCTCTCCAAACACAGCTCGGGCATTTTTCCAGTGGGGAGGATGAGGTGCAGGGCTTTGCCTCACTTCATCACACTCTTGCCACACAGCACAAGTTGCTGCCTCCTATGCATCCAGACACACTCCCCTGCTCCCAGGGCATTTGGGTCCCCCTGTTCTCCCATATCCAGTGTGTGGTCAGCAGCATGTGCACCCTCCATCCCAGGCATGTCACTTCCAGAGGCAGCAGGGCAGCATCAGGTCCTGGGCACACTGCTGTCCCCCACTGCCTGTGTAGGCATGCCTTGATGCAGCTCCCAAAGACTGGGCAGATCTCCAGTTAGTCATGCTCATCTATGTTGCTCTGACTGCATGCACCTTACTGGCTTAGGCTGCCATGATTGCAGGTTTTAGACAGTGACTTTGTGATCTCCCGCCTGTTGACTGATGTACTCACATCTCAGCTTACAAGAGCTTTTTGTGGAGAACGAGCCCTCTTCCTCTGCCTGACTGTATCTGCGGTGGCATAAAACATAATTTTCTGCACTTCTGTTCTAAGGACAGTGGTAGTCCTGAATGTAGGATTGGAGGTGCAGTTGGGATCTTTCTGTTTCCTTAGATCCTTCTGACACAGGCTGGGCACAGGTTAGATGGGAAGGAAGCACAAAAAGATTGCAGAGCTGGCTGGAGTCATCTCCATGACCTGTGTCTTGCATGCGATGGAGAGCAACCACAACCAGAACACAAGACAGGGTGTTTTATCATTTGTTTGCACACCAGCATGGGCAGTACAGGGCACCTGTCTTCTGGCTAGCTGAACTGTGAAGTGTGTGTCCTGGCAGATGCATGTAGGAGAGGAAGCTCATCATAACCTGCCTGTCCAGCACAGCTGATTGTCGCAGGATCTGTTCCTTACTCACATGAGCGCTAAGATACTCGGATATTCAGAGCAGGAAGGGAAGGGGGGAGAGAAGGGAAAGGAACCAGGCGTCAAGGTAATCATGATTTCCCCAGAGCCACATGGGGAACTCAGTGGCTGATATCCAGCACCATCTCTTCATCTCACTCTTGCCACAGCATCAACAATAAATAAAAAGCCTCTGGTGCTGCTTACCTTCTGTGGTCGCTAGCCCTGATCCTGGGGCATCCCTTCCCACAGGGAGCTTGGAAGAGCAGGGTCAAGATCAGGAGGGAGAATTGACTGTACTCACATCCTGTCTTCCAGGGGCTTGGAAGGACTCTCAGAGTGGGAGATGCGGTGTGGGAGTTGGCTGCAGCACTGGATGAACATCTTGACTGTGGATGGACAGAGAACACAGAGGGGACACAAGAACCTGGGATCTGCTTAACTGTAGGCAATAGAGGTTCCTACAGCCAGCAGAAAGAGGGAATGGATCAGACAGAAATACCGTGCACAATTAGTAACCCTGAGATGGTGATGGGAGGGTTTCTGAGCCTTTGACCTTTTCACCCTGAAGCCATTTCTGGAAATATCTCTGAGGGAACTTTGTTAAACTGTCCTGTCCACTGGGAAGACCACTTCTGCCCAGTGACAGCTGGTGCCAGTAAGGATGGTGCCAAGGCTGCTTAGGACTGAAGGTGACAAAAGTGGCCTCTCCCTTAGTCCTCCTTCTCTGTTACTGTGCTTCCTTTTCATGCTTTTGGAAGGATCTCTGTAACACGTAAGTTACTGTTACCTGCCAGATCTGAGGCTTTCTCTCCCCTGAATAACCGAACAAGGAGGTGAGGTCTTGAGCCCTGCTTTTCATTGTGGAGAATAGTAGCCCCTGTGTAAGGGACTCTTGGGTGGAAGGGAACATAAGCTTCCCCTGTCTGCTGAGGCATACGTTTCATAGGAAGTTGTTACATGCTCCTGGGAGAACCCTCTCTGCCACTTAGAAAGGCTGTTGTGGAAACTGAATCACATCAGCTCTGTGTCTGAGGGATGAGGTAGGGAGTGTTCTAATTTGTACACTGATAGTGTGAGAACAGGCAGACCTGAACTGGAGCACTGTGTCCGAAGGGTGGCTTCCCATGGGGCATGGAGCCATGTTGAGGGGGAAGCTGATCCGTACCCAGCTCCCAAACTACTGCTTTTAGCGCCCACCCCAGCAATTCTGCAAACTCCACAAGCTGCCTGTTCCATTGCAGTTTTCTCTATGGAGTGTCTTCCCTGGGAAGGATTTTAATCAAACTTGACTGAGGAGTGCTGAAAAACATGAGGAAGTAATTACAAATATGAATTTACAGTCTCCTGGAGTACCTCCCTCCTTCTCTCTCTTTGCATAACATCTATGTTTACTCTGTTTCCTACCATTACGAGTCTCAAGCCCTCCTCCACTCCACTCCCTCTGTCCAAACCCTGTGTGCCGTATTTGTGACCCTAAGTGCTGCCTCAGAGAGAAGAGCAAAGGTAGAGCCACTTCTGGGGAAGATTGTGGCCCTCACTTTGTTTTGTGAGGCAGTAATAAGCCAGTAGGAGGACAGTCCCAGGAGGAAGTTTCAGATTTGCTGAAGGAAATTCCCTGGAACAGCCTCCCTGATTGTCTGTGATTTCCCAGCTAGATAGGCACCAGGACAGGGGGTAGGCTGGAGCAGTGTGGAATCAGCCTGGAAGTCAGGATGAGCTGAATGTTTCCTCCATAAGGTGTTCTTTTCTCATGCATGCTGTTCTTGAGGGCCCTTTTTCTTTTTTCATTTATTTATTATCATTCATAAAACCATTATTCAGGGGAGGCTCTGAGCTTAGATGACTGCAGGATCCATAACCAGCTCCTAGGGGTGGTCACATATTCCAGTGCCATTCACAGGTAACGTACTGGTGCTCTTGACTCTTGCTCTTCGATTCCAGGTTGTGTCCTTCTTTTGTCCCATGGGGGCATAGGGTGAGTCCGTGTTGCCTGTATTGAATGGAGAGCTTTCACTCGAGAGACTGTGAGCCCTTCACAGAAGGGAGAGTGAGGAGAATTGCGTGGGTGAGACGCCAAACCCAGTCCAGTTGCCTTGGGCAGGAATTAAGGGGCAAGGTGTGAACTGTGTGTGGGGGTAGCAGAAGAGCTAAGTGACTCAGGCACTTCTTCTCTCATCTTGGCTTTGCTTTCCTCTTAAAGCAGTAGAAGAAATGGCTGGCAAGTTACTGGGCACATGGGAATGTGGCTGTTCAGACAGTTGCCAGCCTGTGTAGGGATTAGGAAGAGCTCTGAATTTGTTGGTGGAATTTAGCAGAAATGGGTACATTTGTATGGATGATCCTTCAGCTCGTTAAAGAACAAGCTGCTTCCAGACTTCCAACCTGTAGCTTCTTTGCTCCTTTTCTTTTTTTTCTTTTTTTTTTGGTGGATTATGCCTATGGGATAATTTACTTTCCTTTGCCCTAAAGGGGCCAGAGAACCAGCAGTCCCAATGCATATAGGAAGGGCATTCCCTGCCTTTCTGTCAGGCACTGACATGCAGTTGAATGGAAGGCTCTGGAATCCCTGGGCTTACTAGATGCCTGATTCAAATCGAAGTTTGACTGGCTGGGGCTCTCATCTTCTGGACAGTAAAAAGAAACCAGCTCCAAATGCTTCTCTCCAATCTGCTATCAAAGAGGCTGCTACCATGGCCCTACCCTGGGCTGTTTGGTGATGAAGGAGAGAAGGGGGAGTAGCATAAGTACTCCCTCGGGATCCCCTCTTACACTCTCATTTTCCTCTAACCACTTTGGTTTTTTGGCTAATTAAAGACTCTGAGCAGTTTTCAGCCTGGGGGGTTTCTTCTATTTGGTTCCTCAGCAATTAACTTTTTTATTGAACTAAGTTTTGGTTGAGCTGGGGCCCATGAATCCGTACTCTTCCCTATCCCGTCCATGGCTCAGCGCCACCTTCTCTTCCTTCACTCATAATTCTTCCCAGTGCTGTCCCCTCCCTCTGTGCTTTCTTCTCCACCTTCATTCTCACCAAGCCCCTTGTTCTGCAGAGAAAAGGAGGACCCAGGAGCCTTTCTGTCCCATGTTCAGAGGGCCAGGAGCCCTGCTTGTTCCAAGTTGCAGAGGCTTCCCTCTGTGCAGCGGTTTTCCAGTGACATAGTCCCAATGGGCTGGGACAAATCTGAGCTGCAGGACCAGCCTGTCTGTAAGAAGCTGTGCTTGTTCGGCTCCAGTATCTCAGGGTGTTCGTGGGTTCAGCTGCCTTCTTGCCTGGTGCCTCAGCTCTTTCCCCAGCACAGCTGTCCCTTTCTTCACATTGAGAAGGACCCTTGGCTCCTGTGTTCCCTTTGTGGTCCATGGGGCTGTCCAGGTGGGAGGTTGCCCACATGCCTGAATCACCTGGCCCAGGACGCACCTGCACTGGGACCCTGCAGTGCCTCTGTGTTATCTGAGAGCCCGTGCTCTGCTCTTAGAGCTGGTGCCTGTCCTCACCTGCCAAGGACTCCACTTTGGATGACCAAGGTCATAAACCTGCACACCCAACTGGAGGCATCAGCCTCCTTTCCTGAAGGGCCTGATCCTACCTCAAGCTCTTTGCCAACTGTCTTGGCATGGCTGAAAGCACCTGATGCACTGCACTCTGCACCAGCTCCTTCCATCCCCTTCCCCATGCAGTGAAAGGATGGCCTTCTCCCACTCGGCTTGGAAGCTCTTTGCCCAGCTGTTTTGGAGTCCTGCACGCCCCTGAGCTCCTGCCAGGGTAACAAGTGTTGGATATATTTGTTGTTTTGAGGACTGGGGCTTTTTTGTTGTTTTCCCTGAGAGCTGTTTCCTATAATGCTGTGTGGCGGTGTAGGCAGCTGTCCCTTTCAATAAGGAGCGTCAGTACCAAAGTGCCACCCCATCCTCGGGCTGTTTTCACCCTCCCTTACCCCTCCAGCCCATTCCCTGTGGTGAGTGTGCCCACGCTGGGCAGGCGTGCAGGAGCTTTGGCTTGCTGGGGGAGCGCACCTGCAGCGTCTGCACACACACGCCAGTGCTGGCGGCTGTGCCGGCACTGCTGTGCACACTCCCCTTGGCACCAGCCAGGCTGTGGGGGTGTGTGCCACTGCTTCCCGTCTGTCTATCCATCCATCCATCCATCCATCCATCCATCCATCCATCCATCCATCCTCTCCCACCCATCCTGTCTGTGTGCACACACATGGTCGTGTTCCTGCACATGCTGCACCAGGCACTTTCACCCTGCACATCCAGCAGTATGCAGGAATCTGTACAAACTTCATTTTAAAAGGGAAAATGACAGCTATTTGTCTACCAAAAGAAAAAAGAAGAAAAAAAGAAGCAAATGAAACACAAGTTAAAGCCTCCTGTGTGCATACACCAAACTTTCTGTCATCTGTAGAAAATGCCCAACCTTATCCCCAAATGCTGGAGGTCTGAGACAGTTGGAGTGCAGGAGGGAGAGAAACTGTGGTTTCCAAGGACTGATTAGATGGCATGCCAAGTGTATTAAATTTTGCAGACATTTTAACAGCAATATGCTAGATAGTTGGGTGTCCCCTGAGGCTGCTGGATTTTTTATATCCTTCACAGAAGGTCAAAGCCCTCTTCTGCCCGCCCCCCTCCCTCTCTCTGCTGCCTCTCTCTCTCATTCCTCGTCCCTTTCTCTCTGTGTCACCATCCCTCTTTCTCTCTCTCTTATTTTTTTGGTGCACTTTCTCCTTCTCTTTTGCTCTGTGCTTATAAAATAAAAGATCAGCCATTTGTGAGTTCCCCCATGAGTGGAAATTTGCACTGCCTGTGGTCTCCTCACACAGAAACGGGTATGCTGGGGCTTTCCCCTCTCTGTTTTGTACTTTGTTTTGGGGAAAATATGTTTTCCTCCCATCACTCCCCAAACATCAGTGCTCCCCCTCCTTTTTTTATTTTTGTAGCAAAAAAAAAAAAAAAGGCCAGGAAAAGAATCCATCTGGCATATGAATAATTGAAGTGGCTCAACTCTGTTCCTGTTGCTGTTGTTTGCTCTCAGTTCTTCCTCCCCCGCCCCAACCATAGCATCCCCCCGGGATATGGGAGTCGGAGGTAAGGATGTATTGATTCCCTTGAGGGAGGTGGTAACGGGGGGTCAGCACGCAGCTCATAACTTTCCTCCAGAGCTCTGTCCTGAGGACAGCGTGTAGTTTGAGGGGTGCAGGGGATGTGAGTGAGGGTCGGTCTTCCCTGTGTCCGTGCAAGGCCTCTCCTGGCTGGCCCCAGGAGCCGTTCCCAGGGAAACTCCCAGTATTCGCCCACGGTGCTGCTGGCCTCTCTGCCAGGCTCGAGCTGCCACAACGTGTCCTCCAAAGTGGTGACAGGTTTTGCTTTCCCCACGGCATCCTCCTCTCTGCCTGCTCTCTCCGGTGCCTCAGAGACTTCCTGTCTGATCCCCACTCCATGGCATAGCTGAGCAGGATGAGGACCTGCTGTGTCGGCCCTCCCCACAGTGTTCTGCAGCTCTCTCCAGCTGCTGCGCAGAGCCATTGCCTTCCCGTGAGTCGGAGCAGGGATCCCAGCACTGATCCCTCTCCCACAGCACTAGGACAGAGCTGCTGGCAGTGGTGTAAGGCTGCACTTCCCTCTCACCCTGCTCCCTGGCGAGCGCTTGGAGTGAGGTTACGGGTTAAACTTTTTAGGACACGTGTAGCAGTCTTAAAATAACCTCCCTCCTTCCAACTTAGGTTCTCCAGTGTGTGCTCAGGTTCTTCAGCTTGCCCCGAAATACTGGACCTGCTGCCTTTTCCCTTCCCAAGTGCCTGAGCCAGCCAGGGTACCCATGTGCCTGGCAGCCAGGGTGCAGCTTTTGCTATCTCTTTAAAAACATGTAGAGTAAAACCAAAGAACTTTAGTGCATTAATTCTGGATGAAGATGGGTCTCCAGATGACAGCCTGATCCATATCCTTCCCCACAAGGCAGCTTCCATTTTCCTCCTCCCTATCGCCTCCTGCCCACTCTCTCCTTTCCCTCTGTCCGTCTGTCTCATTTTCCCTGCTCTTTAGAAAGGAAAAGCTGACATAAGGTGTTGAACCTTTAAACATACACATCAAGCTCCTTTTTTCTGTAGTTAGTGGGCTGCCTCTGATGACTTGTATGTTTTGAAGCAGATACTTGCTGTGTGTTTTTGTGTATACTTGGCAGGCGTTGGGTGTGCATGGTGTGTTTTTGGGGGATGTTTGTGTATTGTTGGGGAGGAGTTTATATTTAGGCTCTGTTTTTTGTGGTTTGGGTAGGTAATGTATGTATGGATGAGATGTGTGTGTTTATCAAGCTGTTTGTGTGTGCTTTTATTCTGCTTTGGTGTTTGTTGTGTGGGCACATGCCTCTATAGTGTGTATGTATGTAGATTTGTGTATGTTTTTCCTTGTGTGAGGCCAGTGTAGGAGTTTGGGCTTGAGTCATAAGGATTTTGTGTGTGTTTTAGGATACACACTCTGTATATTACATATGAGTTTTGTATGTAGTGTTTGTGATGTTTGCTAATTTCATTAATTCTGGTCTTTGGAGGATGGGCTTTGGTGAGTCTTGAGTGTGTTTGGAATGTGTATTTCATGAATGTGCATTTACAAAATTACAAGAAGAGCACTGAAAAGATGTTAGAAAAGTGATCAAGGAAAATAGCCTCCTGGAAAATTCAAAGGTGCAAGTGTGTCATTAGTTACATTACTGAAGTGGGAGGTGTTCAGGGCCAGGAAAATTCGTACCAACTGAGAGTTAATTTCTTCTTTCTTTTTTTTTAATCTTTATTTTTTAAAAAACAGGAAAAATCAGAAAAAGCAAAAATATTTCAGATGGAATTCAAACCAAGTTCATCATATATATGTAGATACATAGGTCTTTTTCTATAAAGACTCCTACACATGACCTAAAAGGTGCATGTAAAATATTTGGTAACCCAGCACTTGGTACTAATAATGAGATATTTATATCTAATAAAACTGGTTTGATGGGGAAATCACTTTCTTCTGTGCAGATTTCCATTTGAAGGCAAGTTTCGGTGCTCTTGTTTGTTTTTTCTGACAGCAAAACCTAGGTTTTGGCACCGACAAAAGATATTCCTTGTAAATATCTAAATATCTGTTCTCTGCCATAAACATTGAGAGATGTGCCCAGTCATGTCAGGGGAGCCTATTTATGCACTTTGTGCTTTCATGTTACCTGCAGTGTGCTTTGTGGGGAGGAGAAGTGCAGCAAACTGAGCCAAGAGGGCCATTGCCATCGCTGGGCGAAGCAGCCGCGTCCGTCCGTCACCCGGGCAGTGCCACAGGGGCTGGGTGGCAGTGCCGGGGCAGACGCCAGTCAGAGAGCCCCTTGCTGAGGGCTGCCAGAGGCCCTGGGCAAACGCCGAAGGTGGGCAGAGAGCTGGAGTGGTCACGGCGTCTGTCCGACCCTGTGCCAGGCAGGCTGTCAGCTGCTTCCCTGTGGCTCCTGAAGCCGACGGGTCTCTGGCCTTGTTACCCAGATTAGATAAGGAAATCTGCTCTGCTTGTGCCGCCCGGTGAGCGGCCACCTCGGCACGGGAGCAGAGCCAGCAGCAGGGTCCCTGTCGGTAGCACAGGCATTCAGCTGGCACAGGGAGCTCCGGAGTGGATGGGATGATTTTCCCTGGTCTCATCCAGGACGAAGAGAGTTATGCAGCCAGTTGCCTGTTCTGTCGATCGATCACTGTTAACACAATTTTCACCAGGAAGTGCCATACTCTGGGCATTTCAAAAGGTGTTCAGCAAGGAGATAAAGGGTAGGGGTTCCCACTCTGTGCAGGGATGGGATTCTCATCCATGCCCAAGCTGTGTAAATGCCTGAGTAACAGTACCATTATCCAGGGGGGAGGCTTTGATCTGATTTACTCTAGTGTTGTTGCAGAAAGAGTCTGGCCCATTGCCTTGAGGAGGAGGTAAAATTACCACAGATAAAACGCAGTCAGCAGAGTGGAATCTGTCTGCTTTTGTTCTCTGCTCAGGCCTTGTGGCACTGGGTGTGCAGTGCTGGGGTACGGGGCTGTGCAGCAGGTATGGCTGGGTGAAGAGCAGTTTCCTGCTTCTCAATTAAAATGTATGTATAAATATTGGTAAATTTGCTTTGAGTTAAATGAAGGCAACCATTCAGATTTTACACACTTTGGAACCTTAGATTTTAAAATAAAATGACAGTGGTAGGTGACAAGGTGGTAATTGCAGAAAGTTTTCATTTAGAAAACAGACAAATGAAATACTTGAAGGGAAATGATATTTCTTTCTGTACATGAACAGAAAGAAATGTACATGGATTGTGAAAAGTTTGACTGTTACTTCATTTACATTTTTAATCTCAAAAAGTTTTGGTAAAAACTGTGATTTTGCTTGAGTGGAAAGATTTGTATTTAAAATACTTTTAAAAAGATGAGTCATAGTTTATTTTCCTGTAGACTTTCACAGCATTGCTAACATAATCTAGCATTGCATCTGTTGGGTTTTGGAGGTTTTTGTTCATTGAACAAAGCTAAGCATATTTTGAAAAGGCTGGGAAGGCTGTGTCCCTCCCGCAGAGCCAGGATGATGTGTGTGTGCATTGCTCCCAGGATGATGTGTGTGTGCTTTTCCACGCCTGCCCCTCCAAAAAGTGAGTGTAACCTAACACACGATACCACATCTTTATGGATGTGACGGGCTTTCTTCCACACTGGGTTTATACTGTTTCAGGTGTGGGGGAGACTCAGAGTGAGAACAGCGTAGCTGTACCATCAGTTTTAATAGCTCCTTTTAAAAAATAGAAGAAATTAATTCACAGTCCTCCCAGAAGAACAAGATCTTAGTAATTGGCACCTGGAAATGTCAGTCAGATTTCCCCTCCTTGTCTCCAGCACTTTGATGGTATGTTTGCTGCTGGATGTGACTTTAACAAAAAGTTAAAAAATCAAAAAATAAATAAAATAAATTTTTTAAAACCCCCTTTCCTTCATGCATATGGAGTTTTTTGGGAAAAAAAAGGTATTTTAATGCTTTCTATTAAATTGGGACTAAAAGTGGTGTCTTAATTTGCATTCATTAGCATATTTGCATATAGATCACTGAAATGGTGGAACAGGAGAAGAGCCTATAAATGAAAATTCTTTTAAAGGCACAGGCAGCCTTTTATTTATTTTCAGTCTCTCTCCCCTTTGCAGACTTCCACTTGACCGTTAGCTGAGTAGTGTTTGCCGTGTGGAGCAGCATGCAGCCGGGAAGGAAGGCTGTAGGGACACAGGCGAGGGCTTTGTGGTGGAGAAGGTGAGGTTTGAGTGCCTGTGGCCATCTCCAAGTGCCAAGGACAGGCTGCAGCGAGGCTGCTGTGGCCACTGCACAGGGCAGGGTCTGCTGCCAAACCCTTCACTTGTATCTCACATGGGTCAGTGACCTCCTGCTTGAGGAGAGCAGTGTGCCCTGGTGAGATCTGGGGGAGCAGAAGTTTGGGCCATGCAGTACAGTGGGTTGTTAAAGAAGTTGTGTGTCTCCTTAGACAGGAAAGATGTTCTTGTGATTCAGACCTGTTCCCTGGAAATCGGTCACTTTGGCTTTAATTTCTTTGCTCTGTTCTTACATACCTTCCCATACATTCTCTCCTGTGAAAAGATCTCTTTTGCCAGCCTCAATCGGGGAGAAAGCATTTATAAATTTCCTCAGGCTTTGCACTGATTTGCTTGTAGTCAGTTATAATAATAATAGGAACAGTTACTCTTTTAAAATAAATTTCCCAGTTGTATTTTCTTGTGATGCAAGGTACTTCCACACTACAGTTCTTGTCTTACATGATGTGCTGTCTGGCTGTTACAAAAAGCAGTTTGAGTGGCTCCCAAGTGTTTGTTTCAGGCTGCAGATGTGTGTGAGCTGTCCTATGGATGGACCAGCCAATTTGAGATAAAGACTGTAGTGAAGAACAGATAAATCAATAATGAGAAACACTCCTTCCTATAGAGTTGAAAACTGGAGTGGAAAGGGGGACTAGAAACATTCCATGAGGAGTGATGTGCCTAAGGTGTGTGACAGGTCAGAAATTGAGTGTAGAAGAGCTCTTCCCAAGACAAAGATAAATGGGGACAGATTGGATGTTCACATCAAATTCCTAACCTTTGAGGAGAAATTAAGGCAGAGAGAAGACAGTCGGCCAAGATAAAAATGGGAATTCAGGCCGCAGTTTACACTGACCCAGGCTGTTCTTAGCAGCTGCGGTTTGATCCTGGCTACAAAGCCACTTAATAAGATTCTAGGCCATGTCACAGGAGGTAATTCGACTGGGCAGCAGCGTGCCAGGGTGCCCTCTTTGGCTCAGAGGGCTCAGGGGCAGAGCTGCCTTCCTTGGGGAGTTCCTTTCCAGGGAACTGTCCGGATGCGCTCTCCCTCTCCCCCATCCACATACGCACACATATCACATGCAACACAGTGATGACAGTGGGATGATGGAGTTAAACTGGAGTGGAGAAACCGAATGCAAAGGATCGAGGGTGTTTGGTTCGTCCTGGTACCCAGTGCTGACATTCAGGCCTTAGCTTTGGCTCAGCTGGGGAAGGGAACAAGAAGTCAGTGTGAGAGTAGCCAGGAGTGTCTATGACCCAGACGAGGTGAGATTCTGTCCCCACCGTTGGTCCCATCTCCCACTGAGAGAATCCCACTCTGCGACTGGAAAGATGGGGATGGCTGGGAGCACTCTGAGGTGTCCCTTAAGCTCAAGGCAGCCCCAGCATCCCATCGCTTGCAGCTCAGGAAGCCTATCGACACAGCAAGGGGAGGGTGCGCAGGAGAGGATCCCCACGGCGGGGCAGGTGCCTGCTGGCCACGGGTGTGGTTCCCTGGCCCCCGTGGAGGTGAATGGGATTGGCACGGCGACGGCTGGGGGCCGGGGGAAGACAACGCTCCACCGCTAATGAAAATCGGAAGCCAATTGAACAGCACAAGGTGCCCAGGCAGCAGGTTGTGGAAATGAGGAAGGGAAGGGGAGGGGGGGGATGGCTAATGGAAGCTTCTGTGAAGCGGATGTCGTATTGATTGCTGTGTGTCTATATTTATATATTATCAAGTATATAAACTTCAGCAGATGTATGGCGCATAGATAAATAAAATGCATGCTGAAAAATTAATGAAATGTACATGCAAATCCACCACCATCGATCACGCTGGCTGCCAGGACCAGAGGGCTTTTTACTTTTAGGCTTTTTCCTTCCTTTCTTTCATGTGTTTTCCCTCCTTCCCCTCTAAAAAAAACAAAACCAAACTTCAAATTCCCCCACATGAGAAATTCCTCATCAGGCCTGGATGAAATGCAGCAGGGTTTTGTGAGGATCTCAGTATTTTGTCTGAGTGCTACCTGTGAGCTGTGTGGGCAGGAGGCAAGGCAGTGTGGCAGTGCAGGTGAAGAGCCGGGAACTGAAAGGGTACCTGGAGGGTGGCAGAGTGTGTTTCACCATGAGCGGATGGCTTGTGTGAGGGTAAAGGAGTCTGGGCAGATGCAGGCTAAGTAAAAAACATTTTTAAAGTGGGAGGGAACTGTTATTTTAGGGAAGTCACCAAAGAGTCTTATGCCTCCAGTCACTCCTCTGGTGGTGGCTGCAGGAGGGTTGTTACAGGCAAAGTTAGCGGGACTGGGATGAGCAGACAAACCGGCAGCGTGAGGTTTTGGGCTGAGAGTAGCCTCTGGGAGCCTTATCACTGAGTTCTACAAGAGTGGCACAGTGCGAAAGGTTCCTAGATGCATTTTCTTCAGGGATAGTAGATGTCTGAGGAGTTAAACATGGGAATCTCCCTTTGCATTGTGGACTGCAGCAAGTCCTGCAGGAGGCCTTGTTGGCTCATGGAGCTGGGAGAGCAGCTCACCTGCCTCCTCCTGATGTTAATCCTCATCTGCCTGTGCTGCAGGTATGTCCTGCCTGCCTTTTGCAGACTTTCTCTTGAGGTTTTCTTCTGCTCAGAGAAGCAGAAAACAAAGGACTATGCTTGGAGGTTTGACTCCCTTGTGTTTCCTGACAAATACGTCCCCTCTTTCCTGGAGTGGAGACTTACCACAACCCCCCTCCTCCCCAGTGCTGTGCTGCAGCTATCAGGGGCTGGCTGGGTGCAGCACCAGGGTCTTGTGCAGAGCCGTCCGGTGTCTTCATCACTCAGACTGGAAGCAGAAGCCAGAGCCTGAGAGAAGAGTAGTGCCAGGCTCTTGAATATCATCCCCTGCTTGGGGCAGGGCTGATTGGCAGCCAGGCTGCAAGATTGTTGTACTCTCCCTGCAGTGGACTGTGACCATCTCCTGTGAGCTCCTGGAAGCCAAGAGGAGACCATCTGTGGGAGGAGTGGCTGGAGTTCCTGCAGGCGCCCATCTCCCAGGGCTGCCGGGCCACACGGGGCAGGGGTGGGGTGGGTATTTTTAGCCACTCTTTCTGTAGTCACTGTTTGTTGTTAGTTGTGTCCCATTGTGAGTGGCAATGCTCCACACTCTCCAAGGTTCACCAAGAGTTTAATAGAGCAATCACACATCTCCTTGGTGGTGCAGCTGGTGACCGACTCTCAGCTTTGCTGCAGTCTCCGCTGCACCCGTCCCACTGCCCCAGAGCAGAGCTGTTCCCTCCCGCCTGGGCTGGAGACCCACACTGCCAAGGCATGGGGCTGGTGTCCCAGCACAAGGGGGCTTTGCTCTGCTGTTCTGGGACATCTGAACTGCAGCTGGGCACTAAATGCTCTCCTTCACCTGCTTTTATTTCTTAGCCGTGTCACATGCTTTCTCTTACTCCCTTTAGCCTCTGATTTCAGCACTTGATTTGACCTGCTTTTCAGGGTGTGCTCCAAACAGAAACTGCGGGTGAGAAACCGTCAGAGATTGCCTTCCTCTCCTTGTCCAGTGTGTTAGGTCAGGCTGTGCCACTCCTCCAGGCAGAAACTCTGCCAGGAATGGATTTCCTTAGTTTGGCAGACCACATTTCATGTTGTTGCTGTGAACCAGGCAAGAAATTAGAGGTTAGGGATGTGTTAAAAGCCCAGACAGCTGCAGTGTGACTCCAGAGGTGTAAGATGGCATGTGGTGACCTGCACCAAGGGAGCTGGGCTGGCCTCAGGGCTTCTTTGCTGGGCACAAAGATCCCAAGCAGTGCTGGTGAGAGCCAGCCCCTCATTTGGAGAGGGTAGGGAGGTGCTGAGGGCAGGCAGCAGGCAGCCCACGCACAGCTCGGCTTCCCCCGGCTCTGAGCCACGGTGCTGGGGTGGGATGGGAGCTGCAGCTCCTCACAGCGCGTGGGCCTGGCTCCTCTCCCCACTTCCTCCAGAAGCCGCAAGGGGAAACTAAGGGAGAGTTCAGATGACAATTAAAAAGCCAAAGAAAACCCCACAGAAGATGAGCAGCAAGGCAGTGCATTTTTTTCTTTGACACTTTCTCATTCCCCCCCTACTCTGTCTTCCTCCTGGTGTTTCCAGGAGACTCTCTCGTCGGCTCAGAAAGCTGCGTAGGCCCATGGCGGCTCAACCTTTCCCTCTCCCCGAGCCCCGGTCTAATCAACCCCTATAATTTATGCAGAAAATATGATTTATATTTAATTTCACCACACTTGCATTGTTAATTTGAGATGTAATTAACCCGTCGCTATGACAACTAATTTCGTGATGCCGTAAATTACCGCCGTCTTTTCATCAAAATTCAGTTACTTTGGCTCCTGTGTGCAATGTACTGATGCAATTAGGTTGCTAAGGGCAACCCAAAAGTGTTCAATTTCTTTTGTGTATCTGCAGTGGGGTAGAAGCTCTGGTGTGTTATCCCAAAGTCCTGTTTTCTTTGGTAAAGAGCAGGGCAGACGAGACCATGGAGGAATGTGCGTGAGGGAGACGGAGCGGAAGAGTGTCCTGCGCTGGGGTTTCCCTGCGCGAGCCTCTCCACCTCTCCATGTGTTTATTTTTCTAATTGTTTTTAAACAGCCGGGCTCCTGGTCATGCATGACCCTGTTTGTCTTCAGCCAGTGCTTTCTGTCTTCTCCCTTCCTCCCTCACAGGCTTTCCTCCTTGATGGTTTAGGGACAAACTAGGCAATGAGGGAAGGCTTTCACTGCTGCATTCATCCTAAACACCAGCAGCGCCTCAGTCCTTCCCTAAGTTTGTGTCCCTCTGAATTTGTGTGTGTGCGCAGGAGAGAACTTGTTTATATAGATCTCCCCCCCCTTCTTTATTTAAAACAAAAACCCTCTGTGTTGCTTTTGTCACGTTAATTCCCATTTTGCCAACACCAGGGGCCCAGGCAGACGAGTTACCAAGGAACACAAAATTTTAATTAGTGTATTTTAATCATTCAGGCTTTCCGAGCTAATCCACATACCCTAGAGAATTCCCGAGATGCAGCACTGCTCTGCTTTACCATTTATTGTTGAGTCTATTATAATTACTGTTAGCAGGTGGGGACTGGGAGATGTTTATTATGAGTTTTTCATCTTTAGTATAATTACCGAAAAAAACAAAATAAAAAGATGTTGGTGCATTTTGTTTTCCTAGAGGTTTTTTGAGGTTTTTTTGAGGGGGATATTTTTCCCATTCCTTGCAGGCAGGTGCTCACCAATTAGTGCCTTTTTCTCTGTTTTAATTTGTTTTGTTGATCACTGACTCACCTTTACTTTTTCAGGGTGGGAGTAGAAGATAGTGGCTCCTGGATGAAGTGAGTTTCCCTAATTTAGGGCAAGAGATTAAGGTGGGACAGAGCTAGACATGCTCAGAATCCCAGCCAGTGTAGGTGTGTAGAGTGTGCTAAGGAGGGACGTCTCCATTTGGGGTCAGTTTGTTTGTGTTTTGCTGCTTTGCTGCCACTTCTTAAGTTGTAGAGTTTCATCAGCCTGATTGATAGGAGTCATGAGCAGGTAGGAAAATGTGCCTGTGTGCAGGTGTGTGCCCAACTGCCACTGCTGTGTTTGGGGAAGTCAGAGTGAGCGCCTTTGAATGTGTTTCTGAAGGATTCAGTGATGGTTACAGGGATATGCGGAACTCTTCCGTGAGCAGAGCATGGTGAGGTGCTATATCTTTGGTGCACAGGGAGTTTTCAGTGTAGAGAAGGAAGGAAAGTGATGCCCTGAGCTCTGAAGTAAAATGCTTTAATCAGGTGAGCCTTTTATTCATCCTGGCCACTGCATAAAAAACTTACACTGCCTTTTGAAGCTAAACTTTTCTGTGTAATCCTTATAACAAGATTCTGGCCTCTTGTTTTGCAGCTGTAGCTTGTACCAGGGTGAGGAGTGTCTGTGCCTGTCTTCCAAGACCAGCTTCTAGGCAGGCAGGTACCTTCTCAAAGTACAAATGCCTGGGAAAGGAGTGAGAGGGGATGCACAGGCTGCAGGCAGTACTGTTCCCTCCTCTCTGTGGTGGCCTGATGAAAGTTGGGAAAGGTGAGTCAGTCTGAGGGCATTAGTTCCCCATTATATGCAATGACATTAGGTAGCATTTTTAATTTTATAATCTATGGAGTTCTCCAGGTTTCTTCTCAGCTTGGGATTCAAACAGACTCTCATATCCCTATGCAAAACCCCTTTAGAGAGGTTGAGTTTCGCCTGCTTCCATCTCTGCCTGGTGACTTCTGCCTTATTTGATGTCTGCTCCCATGTCATTTGAGGAATAAGCTTGTTTCAGACCATCCGAAAGCTAACGGGGCCCCCCTTGCCTCTGTTCCGCTGCCTCCAAGGGTTGAAGTCCAGACTGGGAAAGCTTAATTGAGAGCTCAGAGGAAGTTTACAGCTAGGTGTGTTTTCAAGCCTCTCTTTTCCCTGTTGAAGTCTGCAGTTAGGAGTCCCCAAATTTCCATGTTCACGGTCTCCTCTGGAAAAATGCCATGCTGATTCTGGACAGCATTGGTCAGGGACACCCCAGATTTGTACTGTGTGTTCACTGCCTCTTCCTGCCTCACAGCTGAATCAGAGCCCTTTTTCCACCTTACACTTTAAAGGCTGAGTGTAAATATTTCCTTCTCCTTGATGACGATTTTCAAGTTTTCCTGGAAAATTCCACATCTCTGCATGAGGCCAAGGCTCTGGCTGGGGTGCGACCAAGCAGGATTAATTAATAAACGTCAGTAGCTTACACAGGAACTCTGTAATATAATTATAGCTTCTGTAAGAAAAGCCCCTGGAGTCGGAGAGGTCTATGAGAATTGCATGGGGTTTAGAAGAGTATCCTGTGAGGCCCTACGCCCCTGGCTTGTCCTTTCCCTTGCTTTTCAGTTCAGGATTTTCTGTGCCCACAAGTGCCCTTTTCTGCTAAATGTGTCTTTGGTCTTTGCTGCTGGCGCTTCATGCTGCCAGCTTGCACCCCGAAACTGCTCCTGGGCTCTTCCCACTGAGAGGGGCATCTGCTCCCAAGCTCAGACCTGCTGGCTTTGGGGGTCCATGTATCTTTGGGATTTGGCACAGTCCCAGTCAGAGTCTGTCCGTCAGCAGGAACAGCTCCTGGGAGGTGTGGGCATATCCACCTCCTCCTTCTCCTCTGCTTTTTCCCTTCCAGCTCTTGGAGCTGTCTTCCTCCTGCTCCAAAGATGGAAGTCCTTTGTGTCTCCTCCCGCACCTTCCTGCACGCTCCCAAGACTCTGCCATCCTGCTCCACTGGGCAGCATTGACTCTGGGCAAGACAAGTGCCCAGAGTGAGCTCCACTGAAACGTCCAGGCCAGCTGGGGATGGATCCATCCCCAGGGAGAGCGTGCTGTGAGCCTGGGGCCTCAGGGGGAGGCTTTTCTTCTGATTTCTCCAAATTTTCCCACCCTGGCTGCGGCTCTACAAAGAGGCTCTGGCCCCGTGCACGGGGCCTTCCACACGGAGGGGTCTCGCAACTCCTCTTTATTGAGTCTTCAAGCGCTGGCAGGACACTCCATTAAAAAGCCATTCGCTTTTGTGTCCCCAGGCCCCCAGCCGGCTCCCGCTCATGTGACACTGGCCACAGTTGTAAAACAACAACACAAATAGTTGGCAACTACTGAGGATTTTTTCAAACCAGGGTTGTCATAGCAACTTTCCCCAGTCAATCACTGGTGAGGTGGCCTGCCAAGGGGTGCTCTGAGTGGCAGGGCAGCCCTGCTCTAGAGGAGCCCTGAGCAGGGAGCTCTCAGGGATCCCTGTCACTGAGACTCATCAGCCTGCTCAGATGCTTCCTATGTTAGTGAAATGCAGGCACCTTCACTTTGCAGAGCTGGCACAGGAATGGGAGATGTCCAGTCCTTTATCCCAGAACTTCCCTGAGCTTGGACCCAGGCAGCAGGGTCCCTGTTCCTGCTGGCAGGGTGCCATAGGGAGAATCCCTCAGCACCCGGCATTGTGCCAAAGGGGGCATCCAAAGCTCCCCCCAGTTTGGCACAGTGCCAGGGGGGGCATCTGAATCCAACCCATGCCTGGCACAGTGCCGAGGGGCATCTGAGTCCCTTTGCCTGTGGCACTGTGCCCGGTGGACCAGAACACAGCACACTGTCCTTGTGTGTGGCTCCACGCCAGGTTTGATTGGCAGTATCAGCCACGGTTGTGTCTTGCAGGATGCAGGACCAGGAAGTGACCTGGTGCCCCTATAAACTGCTGGGTTTGCAGGAGGATGCGTGACTCTCAAAGGTTGTTGCATGAATGAAGGAGGTGGCACAGCTGGGAAGAGACAGCTCTGCTTAGCAATGGAGCTGTAAGTCACACCTTTGTGGCATATGCTTAGGGAGGCAGAATGGACCCCCCCACCATGGTGCAGGGTCCAGCTGCCACTGGGAGCAATCAAAGGGAGTATCTCCTCTGTTCCTCCCATCCCATCTCTTCTGGTCTTTGGAGAACCTCAGTGCTGCAAGTCTATTACGACTCTGCATATATGACTTCGTTGGCTTTTCTCATACATCCTGAAAACTTCCCAAGTTTTATGAGACACTGTCCTGGACTTAACCCCAGTGCATGCAGACGGTCTTGGTTGGACTGCTCCCACCTGTGCAGGTAGCCATGGCCTGTGTTCTGAAGATGCTACTTGCTGTCACTGCTGTGCCATGGCAGGCCTTCTAAGCAGAGCAGACCTCAGGCTGCCGTTGTTGTCGTCACATCTCTCTACTTGAGGTTCCCTGGCTGCCTTGAGTGACTCCTGGAGGGGAGGAATGTTAAAAATCCACTCTTGTAGTAAGTTGGCACCATATCCAGCCACCGTCTGCTCTGTGCCAGAGCTTAGTAAAATGTTGGCGAGGACTGCGGCTCTGTACTCAGGCCCCCCCTTCCCCTTTTGTCTCGGTTGGTTTGGCAATTGCACAGTGGTAACACGACTCAGGGTGGCACAGGGGCTTTGCTGCCCATATGCAGCTTGAAAGTGGAAAGGGATTTCCAGGCAGCGTAAATGATAAAGAGAAATGGGATGTGAGGGTCTGTGGCACCAGGCCAGGGGCACGCCAGGCATTTTGTTAACCCTGGCACCTTCGCTGTGCCTGGGGAGGTGCTGCGGACAGATGTGCCCCATCCAGCCTCCGGAGAAAGTGCCAGGGGTGTGTTTCTCCACGGGTGGCTGGGTCGCTTGGCCGCTGCTGCAGCTGGGATATGAGGGGGCTCACAAAGGCAGGTGGGGAACTGCCAGGCTCTGTGCAAATCCCATTTGTTGGCACTCCGATTACAGGCATGGTAACTGTTGGCTGGGGCAGGGAGGATGCTGGCTCCTTCACTTTGTTGCTTTGCATCTTCGCCACTCTGTCTCAGTTCTCTCATTCATTTGTTCTTAATTGTTAATTTCCTTCCCTTCTTTCTCAATTTGTTCTCTCAGTCATTTGCTCTCTCATTTGCTTTTTCTTTCTTTTGCTGCTGTTTGCCGCTTAATTTCCTCCTTTCATTTCTGTCCCTCTTAGTTGTCTTCTCTCATTCCTTCTGCTTTTTTCTCTTCTTCCCTCTCTTCTCCCCAGGACAGTTTCAGTATCTGTGGCTTTTTTCTTGCGTTATTTCTAATCCCAAGTGAGTTGCTTTCCTTCAGAGAGACACCTCACTATTCCACGCAGAGCTTCTCAGACTGCTGCCCCTTTCGTGCTGCACTTGGCACAGTGTCCCTTACCTTTGGGCTTTAAACTTCGAGGGTAGCCCCAGTGAGTGAACACCTCATGGGGCTGACACTGAGAAGGGAAGGAGGGAACCACACTCACATCCTTCCCTGAACAGAGGTTCATGGCCAGGGAGAGCAGCAGTAGCTGGCCCTGCTTCTTGCCCATGGTGCTGTGCTGGATGTGGCCCTGGCAGTGGAAGGATGAGGAGGTGGCAGGGCCAGGTCTGTGACCTGCACCTGAGCGATGCGGATGTACGCAGAGGTGTGGGAGGCCCTGGCTGCCAGGGTGGGCCTTGGCTGCAGGCACACCTGCACGTGCCGCTGCACTCATCTGTGCTAGTGCCGTGGTGCCAGCACCTGCCTCCCACCCGCCTCCGTTCCTGCTTCCCTTCGCCCGCCTTCCTCCGAGCAGATTCTCCCGGCTGCGGAGCACTGAGCCGCAGGTTCGGCTCCCCACGCACCTGCCTGCGCGTGCTGACGCCCATGCGGAGGTGTGTGCCCGCGGCCTGCCTGTGGGCCCGGGTGCTGCCCATCCTCCAGCAGCTCCCACACGTGCTCACCGTCCTTGGCACGCATTTCAGGAAGGCACATGCCTGTGCACATCTGCACTTACATGTCGCTGCCGACATGCGCCAGGGCTGCCTCTCCCATGCACAGGCTGCCATGTGCTTTCCCATGCACTTCAGCTCACATGCTGCCATGCAGTAAATTATCTCCCCCCTGCACCCCACCATCCCCTCCCCAAAACCAAGGCCAAAGAAAGTGCTGTAACATAGTAGCTGCCTGAACTCAGATTCAAAGGTTAATATCAAAATCTGGAGCGGATTACCTAAAAATTACTTACAACACCATTAAAATTCTGAACTCTTTTTGTTGTGGCTGTAAATTAATTTAAAATGTCAGGTTTTTTGAGAAATCCAATAAGAAATTGAGCCAACGGAGCAATCTGTAAACTGTCTGGCACAGAGGAAAGTGTGTCTTTTCAATCGACAAGAAAAAATATGGGGCTTAACTGGAACCATATGGCAGCGCACTTGAGAGAAATCTGCTGAAGAGGAGGGAGGGGAGGGGGAACCCAAGCAGGCAGGAGCAGCGGGAGAGCTGGCAGCTTGTGTGGGAGAGGAGCCGAGGTCGCCCGGCACTGGGACCGGTGAGACAGGTGCATGGAGAGGGCAGGCCCTGAGGAAGAGGGAGAGCTCTTGGCTCTGCTGAGACCCCCATGTCAGTGCATCCCATGAGGAAGGTGTTCCCAAGGTCCCTGCCGGCATGTGTTGTTGCAAAGGGGCATCTTGTTTGGCAACATGGCTCTCTATGAGCTGGAAGGGAACACTTAAGGGCTGAGCAGTGAGGGCAAGTGGGAAATGAGGTGTTTAAGTGGGTTTTCTTTGGCATCTGTGCCCCTTGCTGACCTACCAGCGTCCTGCCACCCAGTTCCATCAGCAGCCTCCCAGCACAGCCCCTCTGGCCACTGTCCCCCTTGCCAGGAGGTGTGGATGGCATGGATCAGGGTGGCTTCTTAACTCCGACCCAAAGGCAAGGTGGGCACTAGGAGGCTGGGCAGGAAGGGCTGCGACTCCACATCCCCAGTCCCCTCTCCTTTGGCTCACATTCCCACAGCATTCCTTGTGCTGGTGAGAAACCCAGCTTCCCCTCTGTGTCTCCTGCCTGCCGACATGTGTTACCCATTAGGCTTTAATTTCAGAAGATTTACAACACATTAAGTAATTTGTAGGTTATTTCAACTTTAATCTGCTGAAGTCAAGAAAATCAAAATTAAATTCAAAACACACGAATCTTCAAAGTACTGGGATTGGAGATGGGAGGGAGTTGTTTACCAACCCTTGCTTGTCTCTTCTCCTATGCCAGTGCCACAGCGTCTCTTGCACCCTCCTGCGATGCTGCCCTTCCCACCACCTTTGCTGGTGGCAGGGACGGTGACGGCTCTACAGATGGACTTCAGGGATCTCGTGGTTTTGGGTGAGGGGTGTCAGTGATCACTTTTGGAAGTTCTCAGACTGACTGGCCACCTCCATGGCACAAGAGGAAAAGGCCTGGTCCTGACAGTTTCTGTATTGTCTGTAATCACATCTGTCATATCCAAGTTTGAGTGGCAGATGCTCTAGCGCTCCCTGGGCTTTGGAGACACAGACATTGCCTCTCTGTCCCTTACTTTCCTGGGCTGGGAAGAGCACCATGCCTTGTGAGAGTGGGTGTGCTGAAGCTGTCGAGCATTTAGAAGCTATGGAAAGGGAGGCTGTCAACCCAAAGGAGCTAAAACTGGGGACCGCCGCTGTGACAAGCTTTCCTGCACCTCTTCTACATCCACTGGCCAAGGGCATTTCTGCGACTCTGTCCCTCTTGCTGTATTCCTCTTGTATTCAGCAAGTATTCCTCTTGCTGAAAAGGGACTGCCATGGTCCCCTTCACCTGTTCTTCTTCCATCTGCAAGTAAGATCAGAGGAACCCTGTCCACATGGTGGATCTGTGGTCGGAGAATCCCTGCGGGGTTTATCCAACATTTCCATGAGCCTGCTGAGCATAGCTCCTGCCCATAGCAAGATCAGATCATTGACAGCTTTCAGAACTGGTCTGAAATTAGTCTAATCATTCCTTTTAGTGATTAGAAAAGCCAGAACTGAGATCTTCCTTAAACTCTTGGGGTGGGATAATGAACTAGTTGAATCACAGAACTGGGAGTCTTTTCTGATGAACAGAGGCTGTTAAGGCATTATCTTGGGGCTCAGAAGATCTAAGATTGGTCTCAGCTCTCTAGTCTGCCAAGTTTTGTGTTGATCTAAAGCAAATCTCTTACCCCATTTGTGCCTCAGTTCCCTGCCTGTGTAGTTGAGATAACACTCTTGGAGGAAAGTTGTGAGGAAGGATGTGTTGGGTGTCTGTACAAACTCTGTTGTACTGAGGGGCTGGGCCTGGTGTGGCTCCTGGATGGAGTCCCCAGGTGGTGTCAGTGCCCCAGTTCCCCCATGTGTGCAGGCAAAATAATGGCTTTTTTTTTTTCCCTCCCTGGACTTTGATGAATGGAAAGTGTATGTGTCACAGTTCTGCTATTTCGCACTGATCTCTCCACCCACATCCCAGACGGTTTCCGGGTTCCCACTCCACCAAATCCCTCAGGCATCTCTTCAGGGGCCCTTTCCTCTTCCAGTTGAGTGCTGCCTTATACCAAAGCTGGGTGGCGGGTGCAGCAGACATCCCATTTGGGAGCAATCCAGAACTGCTGAAAGGCAGAGTGTGCTGACGAGTTGATTTTTGTGCGTCCCTGCATCGCAAGGGTGCTCGGCCCAGAGCTGACTTTGTTGTCTTGACTGTCTGTGAGCCAGATCCCCTGGAAGTCAGCTTTATCAGGAAATGTATCATTGAATTATACTTAGGGAGACAAGCACTTTTGAGGGCGATGTCTCCCAGTTCTGCTTCAACAAGGAACCTAGAGGTGCAGGAAGCATGTTACACTTCATCTACATCTGTAGGTTTTCCTGCTTCAGGCCTGAATACCTGGCTCTGTCCATCTCATATTCTTGCCTGTGCTGGGAAATTTTTATCAGTACCATCACAGATTTGTATTTTCTTTGAGATTACTTCACATGCCTTACACAGCTGCTCTGACCTGTTAAAAGGGGGTAGATGTGGATACAGTTGTGGTGTACAACTCTGTATTTTGTACAGACCACTGGGCAGCCATCAGAGTAGTAACTTGCAGTCCCTTTTGGCCTGGGTTGGTTTTAAACCAGATGTCAAAGCTTGTATGCTTTAAAGCAGAAGTTGTTTCTCTAGTCTCTGCAGAGTTCATCTCCTGAGTCTTCTCCTTGTAAGGAAGAAAGAAAAGGATTTGTGTAGATCAGCTGTTTGCTAACCCTTATGAAAAGTCTTGTGTAGAAAAGGTAAAAATTAACTTTGATACATATCAGCTAGTCAAGCTAAACCCTGGAAAGCCTCTCAGATTCACACTAATAAGCTAAAACGTGTTAAAGGCACAACTTGCCTTATCCACATGAAGCACGTCTCTGTTGAACTGGATAGCAGAACTCCTGGTGACTTCATTAAGACCCAGATTTCACTTCAGTTTTATTGGTGTCAGGAATCTGCTGTCCTTCTTGGTGCTGACCTGTACTAACACCTTGAAAGTTAAATAAAATGCTTCTAACCACTTCTCACTCAGCTACAGGTGGTGTGAATTTGTGCTTCTTTTTTGTAGGGAGTGCTGGACCTGGAGGCATGCAGGGAGGTCTTCCCCCAGCACAGGAATGCCATTTGGCAGTCTGTTGGGACTATGGGACTGAGATGTGCTTCTGTTACCACCCAGCCCATTCAGCTTTCTCCCACCTCCTGCTCATGACTCTGTAGGATTATACGGGAGCTGATGTGCTGAGTTAATGAAGGTTTAGAGAAAATTTAAGGATCCTGTGTTGGGAAGTGGTATAGTGGAACAAGAGCACATCCTGACAACCCTGATGCCATTTAATTCAGGTGTAGTGCCCTTGATCCTCTTGTAATGATCAATAAAAGTTCAGACTTTATGCAAGGCGAAGGAGCATTATTGCTCTTTTCATGTAAAGGGGAAATCAAGTCACAGGAAAAGTTAAATGAATAATTTTCAGGTGTTCATGAGCCTTTAGCAGAGCAGGGAGTGGTGCTTGAGCATCCGCCTCTCAATCTTGTGCTCTAACTTCTAGATCAAACGTTCCCAGACTTCTTTCAATGGATGGGAGGCAGCTGAATAGAGAGTTGGCCTGATTGATGCCCTTTCTGTACATAATCACAGAATCTCCCTGTGGCAATTCCAGCAATTGCTTACGTGGGAGGTAATGGCAGGAAAATACTCTCGGTAGGATTTGTATGTGTTTTGTGTTTGCCTAAACCTGATCTCCTTGAAGTCCCAGAAGTTTGACTCACCACTTCTGTGCCAGCAGAATTGACCCTAGTGCTGGGCAGTTTTGCAAATTCGTGTCTTCTCAGTTGCTTTGAAAGCAGGTGGGGAGCTGGGGGAAGAAGGAGGAACCATCCACAGAAGTCAGCTTTCCATCAGGTGATATTTCAGGGCAAGTATCGAACACCAGCAGCTGGGAACCTCTGCTTGTAACCCTGCTGCCTTTGGGATATGTAATCTCTCACGTCCTTAAGCATCTTAGACTCTAAAATACGGTAATCTTTGGGTCTTCTGCTCACCAAAGGGTGCAAGGCAGAGGGATGTGCTCATTTTCCCCCAGGACAACACAGCCTGTGCAGTGTCAGGTGAGTGGCACAGCTTGGCAGCCTCCTGTCTCTGCCAGGAGAGACTTGCTTTGACCAAGTCTCAAGTCTCACAGCTCATGTGGGTGTGCTCAGCAGTGTCTTTTACCCAGCTGGCCACGGTATGAGCAGCACAGACTCTCATACGGGCTGATTGCCCAGGGCTCCATTCAGCTTCTCTGGAAGGTTTTGCTGCCAAAGCTGCTCGGCCTCAGGTACCCAAGAGAACTGCAGCGTAGACACAGCCTTGGTGACTTGCTCTGCCCTTTCCCTTTCTCTCCTCACTGTTCTCTGTGCCTTATGCTCTGGTGGACAAAGAGCTGGTGCATGCTGTAAGCAAGCATGAACTTTGTATGGCTGACACTGGGATAGGTCATTTGTCCAGTTTAATATCCAAGGGCACGTGGGAAAGTTTGTGTGTGCTCTTTCCCAATCTGATGGTGTTTGGTTCAGTGTCTTTGGACCAAAACCACTTTTCAGTTGAACTGCTAAGTTGTGTGAGTTATGGGAGTGGAGAATGTGATCCAGGAATGCTGAGCTGAGCAGTGATGACAAGATCCCAGTTCAGTACATCTTACATGGACACTTACCCTTGAAACTTCAAGGTAGTGTGAAGCTTCCTAAGTATCATTTGTGATAGTGCAGGAAGAGTTAGAGAAGACCGACACTGGTAACTCCTGAGGTTTTTGGGGGATAACAGAATATCTTGCCCAGAAAGCACAAAAGGGGTCACGAAAAGCTGCTTCTGAGTGTCTCTGCTGGTTAGGCTGGGGAGACATGCAAGCTGGAGGGGCTTGGCATACAGCAGGAAGGAGGCCCTGGCTCATCCGAGCGTGCCAGGCAGGTAGCTGGTTGCCCTATTTCTCCTTGGTGTCTGCTAGTCTCCAAGTCCTGGTTCACAGCTCCCTTCAAGCCAGGGATGGAGGAGATCCTATGAAAATGATGATATGTGACAATCAGTCACAGCAATTAGTGTTTTGGTTAACAGGCCTTTTTTGTTTTCTCTCACCCAGACAGAATGTCACAAATAAATCCTCGCCTGCATTTGCATATTAATTGGATCGGAGACGTCAAGCATCTTTCATTAAAGAAAATGATCTGCATATTTGGAGACATAAAATAGTTATTTTGATGGGTTTTTTTCATAAGATCAGGGGGTGGGGGAGGAAGGTGATGGGAGCAGTGGAAATTGAGGTAGAGCGCAGGCAGAGAAAGCATCTTTTGTGGTTAACCCCTTGTGGCCCAGAACTAGATGGTGCCTAGAGCAAAAATAATAATATAAATAAATAAATGCTGAGTCTCATAGCAGCTTCTAGAGCATTGCACGATTCTCTCCATAGCTTTGTTCTTGGTGCCATGGGGATGCTAGGTAGCCATAAATGCACTTCCAAAATGTCTTCCCCTGCCTACACTGTCCAGCCGCAGAGTTGGGTTGTTACAGGGCCCTGCTTGTCATCTCCCTCTCATGAGAGCACCTTGGCCATGCTGATGGCTGCTCCCTCTCAGGCTGTGCTAGCATCAGGCCTTTCGGATGGCAGGGCTGCAGGGTCCATGTGCCAGGGGTGGCCTGTGTGCCTGAAGCAAGCAGTGGCTAAGGGAGAGCCACTGTGTGCCTGGGGGAACACCCTGATCACAAGGGAGGGAGATCCTTGTGCTCAGGTCCTGCTCCCCTTACCTCCAGCTCAGGTGAGAGGGCTGCCAGAGGGCTGGGATGGGTGATGGTTCCACAGTTGTGACCTTCTCCTTCTCTCTTTCTGTGATCTCCTCTGATTTGAGGCAGGGATAAAATTTTCCCCAGTCCGAGTCAGTGGTGGTGTACATGATGAGTCTTTAACTCCTGGATTTCTATCCCTACCCCAGACTTTGGTACTTTTTTCCTTCATGTTGGCAGCAGCATTGCCCACAGCCCAAGGCAGGATGTAAGGAACCTGACCCTCTACTTTGGAAACTGACTGGGGAATTTCTGTAGGCAGCATGCAGTGGCTTGAGATGGATTTTGGCTAGGACACTGAGGTTAACACTGCAGTGAGATCCAAGGATACATTCACATGAATATAAATGATCATGTTATGGTAGATTAGCAAGTTGCCGCTTGTTAGCTGTGCTGCAGCGTGGGACTGCGAGCACACTCCTCGCCTGTTGCAAATTCCTGGTAAAATGTATTCACCTGAAACCAATGCAAACATGGACTGACGGACGGGGTTCTCCTTTGCAAGTTACCATGGCATTTGTGAGTGCCCTTGTCCACCTGCTCACACAGAGGTCTCCCTCCCTTGAGCCCAGTCCTGTCCTCTCTGGCCAGTCTGGTGTGGACCAAGATCTCTCCAAGCTCATTTCACTGAGGTGTCCCCAAAGACAAGCTGCTCCGAGCGGCAGGTGTGGCAGCAGCTTTGGTTTTGCATGTTCCCAATCCCTTTCTCTTCAGAGCTGCCCTCAGGAGTCTCAGCTGAGCATTGCAGAGGAACATAAGCTTGGGATTCCCTGCCCGGTGCTGTGGATGACGAGCTGGCAGCCTCACCAAGGCACAGCAGAAAGTGGCTTCTGGCCCCAGGACCCTTGGAGAGGAGCCCATGGAGGGCTCCCTGTCATCCTTGAGCAGTGGTTTGTGTGGCTCAGCTCTAGCTCCTCAGAGGAATGCTCCCTGAAGTTGGGTCAGGGAGAAGGTGGAGAGGGCTGGACACATTTGCAATCATGGCACATCATCTGTGGCATGCTTTGCTTGATTCTACTTTTAAAAGCTCATCCGAGTCAGAAGGACCCCTGAGGACATCTGCTGGGGTCAATTTTGAGGATTTTCCATTCTTGTGGGTTAGAAAATGAGATTTGGTTCAGAAAGCCCATCTGCCTTTTGGGCAGAGCATGGAGCTCACCTTGGTACAGCCTGGCATGAGCAGACCTCTCTGAGACCACGTTTTCTTGGGGGAATTTTCCCATGTGCCAAACACAACTTGGTCTTGAAGCTGAGAGAGTAAGGGCAAAGCAGAGGCTCTGGTTAGACAAGTACTCCAGAGCTGTCAGTAATGGAGTGTGGGGGCTGCTGGGGTAGGTTTAAGGAAATCAGCTGGGAATAGATGGGAGATAATTTGCCGTATCAGAGTGCAAGGAGCAGGTCTCTCTGGGCCTCTGAAATGACTGCCAGAAGGTGGGGAAGGCAGTGCAACCCAAAGCATGTGAGTGCTGGTTTGGGGACCCAGCTTCTTTTCTTAGCTCTGCCATGACCCATTTAACCTTAAACAAGTCATCATGAGATGAAATCATCTCTCTCAGCCTTGATTTCCTTTTGCCTGCCTCTGATATTTTAGCCCAGCTGCCTCAGGCCAGGGACTGTCTCATCCTCAGAATTCACCTGATGCACAAGGGGTCAGGCATAATGGAGCAGCCATAACAGAGGGTGTAAGGTTGCCTTTCCTCCGTGCTTGGAATCTCTGCAGGAAAGGCTTTGGCACATGATAAAATCTTCAGGGCACTCTTTAGCAGAAAGATTCGGCTCCCAGCTCCAGAGAGCTCTGTCCTAGACTAAAAGGACAATGTTTCACAGCCCTGTACTGTCTTGTTTTGCAGAAAGGCCTGTAATTAGCCATGGTTCCTCTCTTCACCCCACACATCAAGGCATGTTGCTGGGGGTTTTTTCAGAATTCTGATCCTAGGAAGCCATCAGTATCCAGGGAACTTTATCACACACACTCAAAATAACCCAGAAAGCTGCCAGCCCCATATTAGGGAATGAATCCCTGTCGGAAAGTAAAGTGAATGCAAAATTTATTGACAGGCACTGTGGCTGCAGGCAGTTTGTGACCCAGCCCCCTCCTTTACCTCCACCTCTCCCCATGAACAACAACCCACAAACCCTCTTCAGTCCTGCAGCCTTTATATTTAGCATGTCTGGGTCCTTTGTCTCAGCTCCCAGCACTCACAGCATGCTTGGGAGCCTTCCCAGGGGAACAAAATACAACTGTGGGCAAGGAGGTCACCACAGCATCTCCCCTGTCTGCTCCACATCCAGTTCTCTCCATCCTCTCCTATAGCTCAATAAAAATGGGAAGAAAAACAACAAAATCCCAACACCTGTCAGCCTAAAAGTTCTTTTCTTGAGCCTATATTGTGGAAGAGGATTGCTGTCCTCATTGCTCCAATGTAAGGCAGGATGAGTCGGTGGTTGGAGCAGGATGTGTATGGGGAATGAGCTCCTCCTTGGCTCTGCAAAGGATGGGACTATCTCAGTCGATCATGTTAATCTTCAGTGACTAAGTTTTCCCATTTGTAAATCTCTACCATCACTGCAACCTCCGAAAGCCTTTCATGTCTGCTGGTGAGTTTCCTGGAGAGATTCATGGAGCTTCTGTAGCTTCTGTTGGGAGTGTAAAATTCTGCTTGAAGCAGGCATTTGGGATACTTGCTTGTGACTTTTAACAAAAGGATTTGTTTATGAATTTTGTTCTGCTCTTCCTTATGAGGAAGGATAGGCATTCAGGAATATCATCCGTGAAGTAGCATGGGCTTAGGCGTGAGTTGCTGTAGAGATGTGAAATGTCACTGTACTATATATGTATTAGGATCTAGAGAAAAGAAGGAAAGTGTAGGATGTGCGTTACCACTTGCATTGCACACGGGAATTTCTCCCTTGCGGTTCTCATGGGAGGCAGGTATCTCTCAGGCACATGCTGTACCAAAGCACAGAAAGGTTCAATGTCAGACTGTGGCTACCAAGGGTCCAGAGGCTCAGCTCTGAGGGCAGGGCTGGGTTGGGGAGAACTGCGGCTCTCCGAACAGGAGTTTGTAGCAGAAGAGGGTTTGGTGGTTTGTGGCACATTCGGCTCAGTGGATGGGAACTACAGATTGTTTCTTCAGGGCCTGCTGTCCTTTAGCAGTCGGACAGCACCATCAGTCATACCCAGACACCATCAGGAAATAATTCCCAATCAACTATAATTGCACTTCACCTACTTCCTGTATAAATCACTGATGTTTCACTACAGATGCCAATGAAACAGGGGAGCAGGAGTCCCTTCCCTCAACTTTCTGCGTGTGTCTCAGGCCCACCCACTGAGTTCCTTGGGATGGCCCTGTCACGCTGAGAAACAGCAGGTGATTGGGATTTAAAAGCATTGGCATCCTTTATTGCCTCTGGAAGCAAGGAACGGACGGGAGGAGGATAGTGTGTGCTCTCTTCCCATCTCTGGGATCCATTGGCAGGTGGGGAGAGGGGCTGCGAGGCAGAACCCACACCTCCAGCATTCAGCTGATAGCAGAGGTTTTGTGCAGAGGCCATGGAAGCAGAGATCTCATTAATGCTGGTTTAGGTCCTAAAACTGCCTTTTCCAATGGGATCCTGGGCGGAGTTTATCAGACAGGTGTTCAGTGTTCTCACATTTTTATTAATTCTTTTTCTCCTTCCTCTCTTTGTGTCTTCTTCTTCATCTCTTCCAGGCTTGTTTGCATGCTTAACAAGGACAGGGACTGGTGTTCATAGCTGGATTTGAAGCCGAGTAAGAGACCTGCTAAGGCAGGAGGGACCTAATGCTATTTGATTTTCATGGTATCAAAACATTATGAGCTCTTCTTTTGAAATCTCAGCAGTGTGTAAGATGGGATGAAACACCTTTGGGGAAAGGAAGGTCAGAGACTGAAATATCCTTTTGGAGAAGGGCAGAAAGCCAAGCTAGGAAGATGAGATGCACAGAGACTGTGGAGGGGAAAGAGGACTGAAGTGAACGGGGTGAAGAGGGATACCAGGAGGCCGAGGCTGGGCACAGAGTGGGATTGCGCGCAGCGGTGGAGCCGTGCCAGCACGGATCCTGTCCGGCCAGCACAGCTGGCGCTGGCTGGGCCGGAGTGGCGAGGAGCTGTGTGGCTGTGGGCGTGTGGTGCTGGGGAGCCCAGCCAGGCGGGAGCGCGCCAGGGCAGGCGCGGGCGGGCGGCTGCAGCGACTTCCAGGCAGATGATTATTTTATGGAGTCCTCAGAAGTCCAAAGTTATGTGTGTTTGTTAAGCGCCGTAGTGCTGAGTTTATTTAATGTGGTTTTAACTGCCGCATGCTTTTATAAATCAAAATAATTAAAAATAATAAATTTGAAGGTTAAACAACAGCCTGTGCTGTGGCAAAGAGAAGAGAGAATGTCTCCGGGCTGTGTTTGCGGGGAGGGAAACAGTGGTTCCTGACAGCTGCCGTCACATCGCTCGGGGGGCGGGGACAGGTTTCAGGCTGGTGTAGCATGGAAAAGGCAGTGCCAAAGTCCAGGCTGGGGCATGGCCCTATCTCTTCACACCCTGTCAAGGCCATCATGAGGAAGAGCACATCTAGGGGGCAGTGGCAGCCCCAGTTGTGTCTTCATTACAGCCAAAGATCGCTGGTTCTTTTTCCCTTCTCCTAGTTTAAAAGCACCTACAGACACTTAGGTTTACTGTCCTCCTCATAGGATTTTCCGGCTATCGATACTCTTGTTGTTGCAGGGCATTTCTATTGATGCCACATCTCAGCCTGCATTATTTACACAGAGCTATCGAATCTGTCCCAGTATTCAGGACAGCCTGACAGAACCCAGTCTCCCTCTTTAAAGGTTAAACAGGCCAGGTCCCCTCACAACATGGGCTCGGGGCTTGGGAAACTCAGGGCTCCAAACAGCTATCATCTCCCTCCGCACACACCCCCTTTCATTTTAGCTTGGAAAGGTTACCCTGAGGCGCCTGGGACTGGGAAGTGGAGGGTTCTGGAGAGTGTGTATGTCTCTTTAAATGCTCTTTGTGTCAGTGTGATAAGGAATTTGATGGCTTTATCAGAAATACCAAAGCTTTATTTAGCAGGGTGAGGCGAGTGCCACTAGACTCCACACAATCTGCTGATAAATTGGGGAGGAAAAAAAAAAAAGAGGCAGTGGTGCTGGACTCATTCCCTACCTGACCACAGCTGCTCTGGATAGTGAGGCCAGGTGTGTATTAGTGTCCTTGCTTGAGACCAGAGCTCTTATAAAGGACAGAAGCAACTTGGGTTTATCCCATTTCTTCTTCTGGTGTCCCCATGGTTCACTTGGTTGTATCTCTCACATAATCCATTTTCTTCTCGTCCCTAGTTTGCTGCATGTTTTATCTTCCCTTTCACCTTCACCCATGGTACCTAAGCATTTTTGGGCAACATCTGGACTATGGTACAAGCTTTTGGATATAAAGGCCTTACTATTCTTTCTCCATCCCTCAGACTATGGATTTCAACAAAAGATTTGGGTTTGGCTGTTTCCTGAGTCTCATCTCCCTTACCCGGAGTTTCTCTGCCAGGTTATGTGAGTGGGCGGCACAGGCAGCAAGGTGGGGAAGGAGAGATGTCTCGTGGGGTCATTAGGCACAGTGTGGAGGTGAATTCTGCAAAGTACTCCTTCTGCAGCATGGAACTGGCGGGGAGCTCACAGCTGGAATGGGAAAGAGCCCCCAGATCAGGTCTGTCCCAGCCTGAATTACTAATCCAGCTGCAGGAGAACAGGCTGACATCTGAGGGGCATATCCACCCTTGGATCCTTGTAGTCCTCCCAGTGTTCCACTGGGCTGAATGAGGATGTTTGGCGGTGCTCCTACTGGTGGACATACCTCGAAGGGGGAGTAGATGTGATTGAGGAGCTGGTTTGGGTGAGCTGCTGCTCTCCCACAGCAGAGATACATAATCTGATTTATCTATTGCAGACCCCTCTATCCTGTGGACCTCCTGCAGTGAGGGCTAAGCCATGTCACAGAAATCTTCGCTCAGTCCACTGCTGATGGGTTTGGGTTAGGCAGTGCTGAGTGAGGAGCCTGGGATCATGACCCCATCCTGCCTGCACTGTATAATGCTTATGCTGCTTTGCTTCTAAGTAGGCTAAACCTTGATTTGGTAATTAAATCACAGAACTGGGAGTCAAGCCTCCTGGTCCCCAGCCACACAGCTCTTCCACCAACTCCCCCATGGAAATCTGCTGCCTTCTCCTTGACTCTGTGGAAGCACTCCATGCACAGGATCAGAGCAGTACCTGGGTTTGCAGCAGAGCAAGGAGTGTGCAGGGTTTTCCAAAGAATGCCCATTGCCATGGCTCCATCAAGTTTGAAGAAATTGCACTGCCTTACTGAAACAAACCTGGCCCCCTGATTCTGCAGCACTTGGAAATCTGGGCTGGGAAGTGCTCAAGACAAACCCAGTATTTCTCCTGATTTGTGTTTATCATGAACACATGACATCTATTATATATCATTGCCATGTTTCGTTGTTCATCGCGTGCCTGCACGCAGGCCACACACATTGTGACAGCTCTGGTCCCTTCCTGATCTCGTGCCTCCACACCTTTTCTTTCCATCTTTCTGTTCATTCTTACTCCTCCTCTTTCCTTTCTCTCTTTCTTTTGATTTTTCCTCTCTCCTCGGCTTGCACGCACGCACACACACAAACACATACACACACAAAGCCTTTTCACAGTTGGATCATCTGTTCTTGGCTCTCGCCCACATCTCTTTTTGATGTGGTTTCTGGAGGGTTTGGGCCAAGGCCTCCATTTCTCTCTCTGACATCAGGAAGCCTGCTGCAGCCTCTGATTCCAGCCGGATCTGGTTAACTCCCTTAGGAAAGCTTGCCACCTACCAGAGTAAGAATGGTGCTCTAAGCCTGGCCGGAAAGGAGGAAGAGGGCTTGATCTGTGCTGAGTTACAGCCTGATACTCTGGACAGTTACTCATGATTTACACTGATTTGCATAAGCACGGAACAAAGTTCTGAGCTAATGCAACACGGAGTGTCTGGAGCACCGGCTGTGGAGCTGCTCCTTTAGATGTTTCCCTTGTTGGGGTTGTGTGGTGCTTCCCCTCTGCAAAGCTGGCTCCAGCAGGGCTCTGCCTCTCTGCTCCTATTTTGGGGTTTCTTGTAAGGATGTAAAGCACATTTACTCTTGGTCTCAGTCTGGGGCATCTTTTGACTTGCTTGAAGCCCTGTCGGGTGCAATGCTGTCCTTCTAGCTACTGTGTGGGAGGGCAACCTGTTCACTTGAGACTGTCCATTGTCCCTGGGAAATGCTGCTGTCAGTCCCACAGGCGATTGATTCCTCCTCCAGAAGGCCCGGTAAAGATGGTGTGATTGTGAGAGGGTGAGTAGACAAGTTTAGAAGAGTCTTAACAGCAATTGGGTTTAAATGACCCCTCTTCTCTGGAAGGTTTCAAAGATCCGTGGTCACTTTTGGGAAGAGAGGCTTTCCTGAGTGCTCCCTGTGTGATGTTTCCCTGCAGCCGCAGAGCTGCATCCCAGCTGGCTGAGCACAGAAGTGCGGTGGAGTCCCCTGGGGGCTGCTGGGAATAGCTGTGCTTTCAGCACATCGGGCGGATGGGACAAGGGGACAGAGGCAGGGACACAGCCTGCTCTTCTCAACACCCTTCTTGTGAACTCCTGCCCGAGCTGCCCTTGTGGCTTGTCTCAAATCCTGTTAAGTCGGCAGCAAAACCTTCACCAGCCTCGGTAAAGAGCAAACATTTTCAGTCAGGTCAGTCCCACAGCCAGGAATGGGCTTCGGAGGGAAATACCTGAGCAACAGTTTGCTTTAATAGAATGGGGAGGGAAGTGAGAGTAGAACTTTTTGGGCATTGGGTAATGGGGCATGGAGACTTTGCTGACTCAGCCAGCACTGCAAACTCTGTTCTGGTCACTCAAGCTGTGGCTGCTTGTCCTCTTGTCTGCAATGAGTCCACCATCTCAGCCTGCAACCCAGCAGGCTCATGTCCCCTGCCACAAAGCATCTTCCCATGTGGCACTAACTGGGCACACCAGCCAGAAGCTGGGACGAGAGGGCCTGTGGAACCTGGACCTCTTTGGCTTCTCTTGCAGCTCAGTGATGAGGTGGGGACGGTTTGCCTTATGGCTGCCCACACAGCCCACATGCAAACTTCGCATTTGCTGATAATCCTGGGCTAAATTTGTTCCTTTTTAAAAGAAAAGTTTGTATAGAATGGGCTCAAAGGCCTCAGGCTCCCCTAGTGTGGGCCTGGGGTGCTGGGACAGCACAGCTCCTCCCTGAAGCTGGCTAATAGAAATCAGTCCTGATTAGGATTAGTCCAGCCAGCACGGAGCTGGCAGGCTGATAATCTAATAAAAATTCCCAGGATTGGTTTACTCTGGGGAGGATTTGTGCTGGACGCGGGAGGAGCAGGATTAGTCCAGCTGTGTTAGGGAAGGAAGGGCAGCCCAGGGTGGGCAGGGAGGCTGCTGAGAGGGTGGGGGGAGCAAGACGGACAGCAAGAGTAAGTGGAAGTGACAGGGTCAGACCAGGCCTTTGTCCTACAGCCTGATTAGAGAGTCTGCCCCCAGTTTCTTACACTTTGGGATGTTGTCGGACAAACTGGAGCTTAAATCTGTCAGAGCGCAGTATATATTGGAGTTGACATCCCAGGAACATATTCCTTGCTGTGCAGAAATCCAGCCCTGCTGGGAAAACATGAAATGCCCACCCCAGCCCCCTCTGAGCTGGAGGAGATGAGCTCAACTTCTTCCTTCAGCTGTGTTGGTTGAAGCTGAGCAGCAAAGAGGCTTGTCCAGAAGCTGGTATCTGCCATGAGTGGCAGACTGGTCTCTCCAGCTTCATCCCTTGATGGAGAGGAAGTCCTGGAAGCCAGGTGAAATCACCAGGCTTTGCTGCACATGGTGGCAAAGGCACCCATGTGTGAGTGAGAACTCGGCAGGAGATCCCTGTTCCTCCAGGGAATCTCAGGATGAGGAAAAAAGCTCCTCAGTACGCAGGGAGGAGGCCTGAAGCTGCAGACAGTGACTCTTCAGAATGGGAGTGCCAAGGACTTCTTGGACTGCTGTTGTTGAGGAAGACCCTTAATGGGGGGACAAAGCAGGAAGGTAATTTCCAAGCAGCATTAACCAGGCCCCAGCTGTGCAGGCAGTGAGGAACAAGCTTCACAGTGTTGCTGGTTTTTTGGCAGCACTGTGAGAGCTCCATGCCCTACGCTGGGTTGCCTGGGGAGCTGCTGGTGTGTCTGGTGCAGTGCACGGGCATGGGAAGCTCCCTCAGCCCTCATCTGGCTGCTCTGATGGTGAGCCGAGGGCATCCAGGCGGCCTTTCTGCTGCAGGAATTCTCAGCCTGCAGTGCCTGGAATGACTGTGAAAAATAGAAGTAACCTTGAACTGTGCATGCCCATTTCCCTCATTTTAAATCAAGAATATGTGGGCCAAGAACAAAGACTCAAAGTTTTCACCTCAGTGTTGCACAAGATGATCTGTGGAGTATTTCAGATACATTCTAGTGCAGCACCTAGAGGTTCCCTGACAGCCTGCTCTGGCTGCCTCAGCTGGGCTGTTTAATGCTCCCTAGACAAGTCAGGAGAGGAAAGAGTCCCACAATCTGCTGACTTAATCCTTTAACTCTTGCTGTTACTCCGTTCTCACCTTCAACTCATCTAGACTGACTCTTCTGCTCCTTGCCTGGGAAGTTCATCATAAAATCCCAGACTTTCTAAATGTGTCTTATCCCTCTGGGAACATGGCAGAGAGAGACCCTTTGGAGCATGAAGGGGGAAGTGCTGCCTGAAGCAGAAGAATCAGGACAGCCACCCCAGATATTCCTGGACACAAGGCAGGAGCTGTATAGGATAAAAACTCCAGGAGTCAGAACTCCACAGAGAAATGCCCTTAGACTACAGAGGGTGCAGATTGTGTGAGGGGATTTTTCTTCTTTCAACAAGCTGCTGCTCCTGTGGATGGGCTGGAGCGTTTCCCAGCTGAGTGGATCTGTCTGTGAACCAGCATCCTAAAAGCTCTGGGGGTCTGGTGGTTATTTGGGATACCCCTCCTCACTACCAACTACCAACCCCTGTCCTGCCAAAAAGAAAAAAAAAAGAAAAAGCCTCTTAAGATGAAACCAGGATAACTAAATAACGAGAGCCGTGTCCTCTCCAGGCTCGGGTAGCTGCATATATGATTGTCAACTTGATGAAATCCCCCCGGATGTAATGAGCTGATTTTCTGCTGTTAATATTGCATCTGCTGATGAAGGATTCGTTAGGATAATGGAACGAAGCTAAAATATAAATGACTCGCTGTCAAGAAGCAGTTTTTGCTTGTGTTCTCCTGACAGTTCCTCGGCCATGGCTAGGGAGTTCTGTGTGCTCTGCACATGTTTGCGAGGTGTGTGCGATTACTGCGTCCTTCATGTACCGGGACACACGTGTCAGGGTATGTAGCCTACAAGCCTATTGCCTGGGTACCCAGAACCCTCTGGCACACTGCAGGAGCTGGTGGGGTTCTCTGTGCCAGAGGGGATCAAATGGTGCTGCCTCAGACAGCAGCAGCTAAAGTTGCTCCTTTGCTGGGCTGAGGCTGCCAGGAGAGGGGACGGAATGCTGGGAAAGCATCTGCACCTTCACCCCACGTTGGTTTTGGATCTGGCATCTTCTTTTTCTCTTTTAGTTTTGTTGCCAAAGTTGCTGTGTTTTCTTTCTAACAAGAGAAATACGTTTAAGCATGTTAGAAAGTGAAACAGATATTTGCTCACAAAGCTTTTGTGAATGCAGAATATTGTTTTCATTGGAAAATGCAAAAAAGATATTGATAAAAGTGTTTGTCATACTGCTGAACAGTAATCTGGCATCTGGGCAGAAAATCTCAAGGTTCCACTGTTGGTTTGGAGAGCTGGGGTTGGTTTTCCTTGCAAAAAGTAGAAAGGAACCATCTCTGTCATTGAGGGGATTTTAACTTTAACACAATTTTGCGCACACAACCCCAGCACTAGTTTCTCACCCTGTCTCAGGACTATGCACGCGTCTGAGCACGTGTTAAATCTTTGTTATCAGATGTGTGGCAGGACAAAACCTTTACAGAATACCTTTAAAGAATACCTTTTCAAGTATCTTCATTATCTTTGACTTTCTGTACATTTCACAACAGTATTAACCAAAAAATAACATTGCCAGCCCTTCCTTTTACCCTGTGCCTGAGGGCATTTGGTGTTTTCCCTTCAAGTCCATGTTCCTGGACACATGAGAATCTCAGTTTTCACTTTGTTTGTTTTTTTAGTTTTTAATCACATTTCTCTCTCTTCTAATTACCAAGAAAAAAAAAAAAAAGAATGCAAACATGAACTGTAATGGCTCAAAAATGAAATTTAAAAAGACCTTGTTTTCCATTATTATTTTTCAAGTTACATTTTTCAGCCAGTAATGTCCGGAATCGGAGCAGTGGTTTCAGTTTTTCCTCTATAGCAGTTTTTCTGGAAGTGTGAGGTGGTGGAGTCCCAGCCCTTCTAACCTGCACATCTTTGGTGGATGCTTGGACAAAGCCTGGCCTGGCATTACTTTTGGGGAATTCCTCTCACTGTTCAGACTCCTCTAGTGAGGAACATTGGTGGTTTAATTGAATCATGCTTTACAAAAGACCATGAATATCAATGATGGGGGAGGGGGGAGGCACATGAATATGATGATGGAAATTTTTCATTGAAATGTATTTGATGGAAAACAGCCTTCTGACAAATGAAACTCAGACTGTGTGGGGATAAACATACATGTAGCACTTTTTCAACCTTTTTGTGAAAGCATTTCTTTGCTTTTCTTCATATTATACTCTACATGCAAAAAAAAATTTCAACAAAAAACTTCTTTCCCCAAGATATTTGGCAAGAAGAAGAACAGTCTTTTCTATCCAGAGTTCTATCAGAATTTGAGTTGTGCAAACGTAAGGAAACGAGTAAGATGTAGTGGCCTCCCTGGAGGCCAAGTGCAAGGGACAAGGAAGCCCAGGCATTTCCCTTTCCCTAGCCCACTGAATCCCTAGAGAAAACTCTGCCAGGACTCTGATGTGCCAGAAAAGGGAGTATTACTCCCAATGGGAAAATGGTACAGAAAAGGTGAAAAGCCTTTTGTGCTTCCACACTTTCTATTGCACAAGCTTTAAAGTCCCAAACTCACAGAGGAAGAAACTGGTGAACGGTTTGCAGTTTCTTTGCTGCCTCTTGGTGAGAGTAGCACAGCCATTCTCAGACAACTGGAAGTTATAAGCTGGGCTCCAAAAATGTGAGATCATCCTGGAGGTTTGGAGATGGTGTAGGTAAATGCCAAAGGGTATGACATTCTCGGACTTGCTTTCTGAATCCTTCAGTGTTTTGGGGCTTTTCTCTGCAGAATTACCCTTGGCAAGGGGAAGGAGGTGGGCAGGCAGGTCTGACCAACATCCATCCCTCTTGGCATCTCTGAGGCTTTTTATACCAGTTGCTTAAGGGCAAAGAGCCAGATCCTGAGCCAGCATTGGTGTCAGCAGGGCCTCCCTAATTCACACCCACTCAGGCTCTCCTCCCGGTGTCAGAGAAGCTCTTTTGAGGAATTTAGTTGCAAATTCAAGCATGGCTTGGCTGGGACCGTGTCTTATGTTATGGGAGGGACCTCTTGGCTCTGGGGCTTGTTGTCGTTTGGCAGGCTCGACCTATAGTGACCAGCTTGGGGGGGAATCACAGGCTTCTCTCCTCAAATCCTCCACTTTGGTGTTTCCTTCATTTCCACTCTTCCCCAGGTACTCCCAGGGCCTAGTAAGCCTGCCGCATCACCTTTTCCCACATACCAGGTCTCTTGGGCCATCACTTGGAGTGTTTTCTCCATGTGTGTTTCTGTGTGTCACACTTTTTTTTTTCCTAGGGTCCCCTGCTTCATCATTATCTTAATCACTGTTGTGTTAAGTTTCATGCTTCCTTTGACCTTTATTTTCGGCCTGGTTATGCTGTTTATCTGCTTCTGACACTTGTCCCCTGGTGCTATTGCCAGGGAAACTCAGCACTGAAGCCTTTCCCTTTTCCCCCACCCCCTTGTCCCTTTCTGTTTAATTTTTTTCTTTCCCCTTTTTTCTTTTTTTTGTCTTTTAACATGGTTTTCCTAAAAAGTTTTTTAATCAATCAAATTTGAGGCAGAAAATAGGCTTGGTCACGCCTGGTCCTTGGGTCGTGTGACACTCACTCAGGGTCCTGACAGCTCCTCAAAGGGGGCACCCGGGACGAGGAGGGGGGGCCAGCAATGCGTTTCCCCAGGAAAGGGCCCGTTTCCATGGCACTGCCCCCACCTCTCTGCAATCCGCCAGCCCGACGTGAGCCTGAGGCTCTTCAAAAGGGGTATTGGGAAGCGTGCGTGTGTGCAGGTCCAGGGAACAAAACGGAGGCGTGGAGGCGGCGGCAGTGGGGGCTGCGCCGACAGCTGCCGGGGTTCTCTGCCACCGGAGCTCGTGAGGAGCCAGCGGGAGCGACGGCGACGAAGCCAGGGCCCCAGCCCAATCTGCATAATCAGGGGCTTTTCATAAATGCCCCATTTTTCATTCCCATCTAAAGACATTTGCTCAGGGAGAGCTGGTAGCCCTGACATGGAGGGACAGCGCTCCCCAGTCCTGGTGGATACCCCTGGCTCTGCCCTCCTCACTTGCTCTGCTCCCCTACAACTTCCTCCTCCCCTGCTCTGTCTCCGAAGGCTGGCAGGTGCCCACTCTTCTGTCAAAGGCAGCTCACGCTGCTCTGGCTATGGCAGGGCCCTGCGGGGGCTGGGTGGAGCCAGCCTCGTGGCTGTATCAGTGCTGGCTCCCACCTGGGCTCGGCATGTGCCTCACCGTCCGCAGCACTGTTGCTTTTTTCTTGGATCCTCCCTGATTCCCTCACGTTTGCCTCTCCTCAGCCTGTCCGGGGAAACCACTTGCTGCCTTCCTCCCAGACTCTGCACCTGGGATTTTAAAACGCTTTTCTTACCCCCTGGCCACTTCCTCAAGCTCTCTTCTCTCACTCTGCTCCCTCCTGTCCTTCTTTTCCCCATGCCCTTTCCAGTTTTCCATTTATGCAGGGTCTTTTTCTTTCTCTCTTTTTTGTAATTAATGATTAGCTTTAATTGGTTTGCTTAGGCAGCCTGACAGCAAATTAGCAGGAGCCAGCCCAGGGCTGTTGAATACCAAGTTTGGGGACTGCTGTGCTTTACAGATGCCGTGGCGGGAGGTGAACCCCTTAGGGTCTCCCCTTGGCACTCCCCTCCTGCTCTGCTGGGCTGTGCTGTATCTGCACTGTGAGTGGGGGGTCTAGAGCCTTCCCTGGTCCTGGGTGCCATCCCTGCTGGGAAGCTGAGACTGGCAGTGGATGCTGTCCTTGCCCCTCTGTCCCCTGCCTGGCTCCAGCACCCCTGAGGTGGCCGGTGGGCACTGAGCTGCAGGGTTACCTCCAGAATGGCCTGTGTCCCTTTCCTACTGCCCAGTGCTGGTTTTCCTCCTCCTTTTTGCATGATCATCTTTACTGAGCTCAGCTCTGCTCAACAGGGTTGAGCAGAGGGGACAGGGTGAGAGGCAGGGCAGGATCTCCCCAGGGAGCGCTGTGCCAAGGGGAGTCTCTGCCAGAGCGAAGCAGACAGCTCTACCCAGTGCTGAAGGCAGGTAATGGGGACAGGATGGGAAGAGAAGGGGGCTTTGCTCTTTTCCTCCTTTGCAGTGATTTCCCTTTGCTTTGCTTTGCTTTGCCTTTTTTATAGCTCCCATTTTTCTTTTTTATTAGAGAGAAACTGCAGGGTTCTCCCAGGGCTGGGAAGAGCATTTGGTCCCAGGCTGCTCCCAGCCAGATGGAGGGGAAGAGAAGGGGGGCAGTGGGCCCGTAATCCTGGGAGGAGAGTTTTCGTGGTTGAAGAGGATTGGGGATAGCGTCTAGGACATTTCAGCATGTTGTTTTAGGAGGAGGGGGCAGACCATGACCTATTTGGGATGCTTGTGAATTTTCAGCACAGAACTTTGATGGGAGCACTGGAAGCTGTGTAGCCCTACAACTGGGGATGGAACTGGTTTGTGCTGCACTGTTGGTGTTGCCTTGTAGTGGCAGCCAAGAAAGGGGGAAATGGGAGATAACAGGAGTTTCCCTCTCCTTCAACCCAGGCCTTTTTAGCTGAACAACCTAAGATTGGCAGGAGTTGATAGTTGGGTGGGACTGCTCAACTGGATCTTTAGAGCAGCTGGAATATTCCAGCCCTTCTGCAAAACCAAGAAGGTGTGTTGGGCTGGTGACAGGAGGGTGTGTTTCTTGTCCCCAGGAAACCTGAATCTTCTCAGCTGTCCTTGCTTTAAGTGTTAAATGCGTGCTTTTGCCCTTACTGGACACCAGTCCAACCCTCCAACTGAGTGTTAATATCTACATGTGCCTTTTAATGGGATCCAGAGCACACATAGAACTGAAATCAGACGGATGTGGTGTCTTCCTCAGATTTCTGTCATGGAGGAACAGCCTTTTTGTCAGTCATAGAGGTCCCTGCTGCATTCCAGATTCATGAAAGATGGAAGCCAGCGCAAACACGTCTGCTCTCAGATCTGTGTGTTGTTCAGCTGTGAGTGTACTGGCAAACACCATGCTGTGCTACCTTGCTGCAGCCTGGTCCCTTTGCCAAAGACTGGTATGGTTACAGCTTACTCAGGTGAAAACACTGATAATGCACTAGGAGACTGGAGCTTTGCAGGTGTCCCATGGGGCTCAGAGGCTTCTGTGGCAGAGCTCTCTCCCCTGCCCCTGCCCCTGCCCCTTCCCCTGNCCCTGCCCCTGCCCCTGCCCCTGCCCCTGTCCCTGGCCCTGGCCCTGGCCCTGCCCTGCCCTGCCCTGCCCTGCCGTGCCCAGGACATATGGCTCTGCACTCCCTTACAGCTCTCATGTCCTGCCCGGTCCTGATGACACCCTCACAGAGTCCCTTACATGGCTTGACAGTGTTTTGGACCTTAGTTGAGCTTTGGGCCTCTGCAGAGCAAGGCTAGAGATGAGTCTTCCTATCGTGGGGGGAAAGGGATGAGGAGAAATGTGGAAAAATACCTGCTAGAAAGGTCATTGAGACCTTGCAGTTCATTTCACTTTTAGGTGATCTTGCCTTATTTCCACAGCTGACGTCTGTGCAGTAGCTGAAGATATATTTGATTTCTGGCAAAACTTCTTCCATGTTCTTTGCATTTGGATAGTCTCCTTTTACTTTTCACACACTCCTACCCTCTCAGGAGGTGTTGTAAGGCCCTTTCCACTTCTCCTTAGGCTATTAGCATCTCACTGCCCTTCAGTGAACCAGAAGGGGCTCAAGGAGGTGGCCACTGAACACCCTCATGTGCCAGCAAGGCTGGGACGGATCCACCTGGTCATGACCCAGGCTGTCTGTCATCTGTCAGTCCCGTGTTGACTGGTGCTGAGGAGTAAATCATGCTCAGGTGTTTTTTGCCAGGTGATGGTTGGTCCAGGCTGGACATGTGACCACACACCCAAACTCTGTGCAATGGCTGCTACTAGTGAGGCACCTATAGTTCTCATCAGAGCTTAGGGATGGGCAGCGCTTGGGTGGCTGGATTCCCACCTGTAGAGCTGAGTGCAGAGGGCTCAATGCCTGCTTGCTTTGCAGTCTATCAAATTTATTGCTGTTACTATACTGATCAGGATAGTTTCAAAACTTGGTAGTGCCACTGGAGCGTCAGGCACTGTACAAAGTTGGATGAAGGCACAGCTCACTCCTTGGGAGAGCAGCTGTCCCTCTCCCTGGTGTCAGAGCTGTCCCTTCCCTTCAGATTTTAGCAATGTAGGTGCCAGTATTCGCCCTCTTCCTTTGCAGTTTAGGGGCTCCATGGTAATTGTGTAGTTCTTGACAACTGAAGAGCAGCTGAGGATCACCAGCTGTTTCACTGTAGAGCTACAGGGGGGAAACTGAGGCATGGAGTTGAAGGTGCCTGAAGGTATCCTCAGAGCTCATTAAGTGACCCGCTGAGGTATTATCCCACCTGGGCTCAATGGTTCTCAACACAACCCATCGTTGCAGAGGAAACAAGGGGAGCCTCCTGTGCTGCCCTGCCTGCCTTTGGCTTGTCTTGCTGCCCTTCCTGTCCTCTTCCTCCCCTGGCAGCTGTCACTGCCAGCACGTGCCCTGAGTCCTGCCTGGACAGCCTGAGCCGGCTCCTTTAAGGCAGGCACGCCAGGGGATTGTGCGTGGTGCCAGCCTTCGCTGCAAGTGCCTCTCCCGCTTCCCCCTTGGAAAGTTTCCTGCCCAATTGTTATGTGCGATCCGATCTGAAAGTTGCTCTCTAAGCTTCTTGTCACATTTTGACTTAATGAAGTGCAACTGGAGTGGGAATTGGGGTTCATCACGCCAGTCTCAGTGCGCTCCCTTGTTGTCAGAAAACAGGGGCGGTTGGGGACCGTAATGCAACGCTGCAAGTCGTTATCATTCCGGTCAGTCTGTTTAACACAAAATTAAACAAAGAACTAATTAGTGCCTCATGAATTAATAAATGTGCAGTTGCTGGGTAGGAAGGGGAGGAAGGAAAAAAGGTTGTTGAAGGAAAGATACTGAAAAAGTCGAATTAGGATGTTGTGTCAAGGGGAAAAAAAAAACTGAGTCCACTTTGGCAAAGAGTTTGGATCCTTTGGTTTCCTTGGAATAAGCCCCCCTCCTCCTCCTGCGTCCTGCATGTCTGCTCTGGAGCAGTGATGAACGGCAGGCACGGGGAAGAGGCAGCCTTTCAGTGCTTCTTCAGGGGGGCTTACAAGAAAGATGGGGACAAACTTTTTAGCAAGACCTGTAGTGATTGGACAAGGGGTGATGGTCTTAGACTAAAAAAGGGACAATTTAGCCTAGATGTAACTAAGAAAACTGCTACAGTAAGGGTGGTGAGGCCCGGGCACAGGCTGCCCAGAGAAGCTGTGTCTGCCCCATCCCTGGAAGTGTCCAAGGCCAGGTTGGACAGAAGCAACCTNGCTTGAAGCAACCTGGGATAATGGTAGGTGTCCCTGGCCTTGGCAGGGGGCTTGGACTATGTGACCTTTAGAGGTCCCTTCCAACCCAAACCATTCTAGGATTTTATAATTTTCCAGTGATGTTGCCAAAAAGCTGGATCTGGGGTCCAGTAGCCAAATACAAATATTTACCCAAAGCAAATGTGGGAGCTGAGAGGTGCGGGGTGAAAGCTCATCATTGGAAATGACGGAGACGTCAAAGGTGTTCATGGCAAACAAGTCTTCTGTCTTAGTCTGGAGGCTTTTTTTCCTAGAGAATCCATGATTGACACAGTAACAGTGTGTAATCTCAGATTAACTATGTCCCAGAAGCGCTCCCCCTGCTCCTTGCCCTCTCAGGCCCCCTTCCCACACGGCGCGGTGCAGTGCTGGAGGCCGGCCGGTGCTCCTTCAGCGGGGCTGGGCCTGAGGGCCGTGCCGGCCGCCCACCCAGCCGTTCCCACAGGTGCCGTGCCGTGCCGTGTCATGCTGCAAGCAAGCGGGCTCGGCTCTGGCACATTGTCAGGCAGGGAAGCAGAGCTGGGGGAGGGTAGAGTCCATCCTTAAGAGGACATGTCAAGTACAATTAGCGTTATCTGTCTAAATATGTACTGGGAACACAGAATACAAGAGGAGGCCTGGCTGGCTTTAATGGAGACATATGCAAGGTCATATTGCCTCATACAATCCCCCAATCTGATTTGGGGATTACACATTCTAAGTAAATTGGCGTTATTCCTCTTGCATCATTGATAAGCTGCAGCCGAAAGAAGAGGAGTAAAAAAAAAACAATTAAAAACTCAAACCCAATGAAGAATTGATCATGCGCAGGGGTGAGGGAGTGAAGGCAGGAAGGCAGACAGTTACAGGCAGAGAGCTTGGGAAAGAGGGAGAGAACAAAAGAGAGGGATAGGAAAAACAGCATGACAGAGTGGCAGAGAAAGCAATGGAAAGAGCAAGGAAGAAAGGGAGAACAAAGGGAAGAAAAAGGTGGAAGAAGGAATGAGAGAGCCAGAAGAACCGAAGGTGCCAGGGTGGAAGAAGCACCTCAAGTCAGGGAGCTGTTACTCCAGCTGTGCCCTCAGCCTTCTTAGCACCAGGATTTGAGTGGGAAAGGAAGGAGCCAGGCTGGTTATGCATGTTCCTCAACCGAGGGGCTCTCTCTCATGTCCATCCATCCATCTGGGATATCTCACCAGCTCCTTACTGCTCTGGATCCCAGCCAACACCCAGCATCTATCTTTGGCAGTGGCGGAGCATGAGTGAAGGGAGGAGGCTGTCCACACGCACGGAGTGCCAGGGCCCCGGAACACAGGGGCAAGTCATGGCAACAGCAGAGGGTCCTCTGAACCCTTCTCACTTTTGCCCTGCAAGGGGCTCAGGAGGGTCCCAGAAGGGCTGAGTCACGGCACACCCTGCCTTTTCCGCCTGGAGAGGGAGCTTGCGGAGAGCCAGTGTGTGTGGCACAGATTCAACCACGGGCTCACTGTGCATGACCTCGGGGCAGTTTGTCATTCTACTGCCACCCTGGGCAGTTATGAGAACTGTTTTGGCAGGGCTGCAAAACAGAGGCTACAGGAATGGGCCGAACACCCTCGCCACTGTGCATGAAGCCATCTTGTGCTCCTGGCCACCTCCCGGCTCTGGGAGGGGCTGCAGAGCAGTCCTCCCCCTCCCACCAGCTCTCCTCCCACCCTGCCTGTGCAGGATAACCCCCTCTAGAAGTCTCACGGCATGGCTTTTATGCTCTGTCACATTTTTGGAACATATGGTCTTAAATAATTCAATTTACTTTTCATGTGTTTTGCTGTGACTTTTTTCCCCTGTCCCTCTTCTCCTTCCTCCTCACTCTCTGCATTTTCCTGGGCAGAAAATACACAGATGAGTGGATAAGGCCATGGGACCCAGTCCTGCACCACGTCATCTTGTGCCCCACTGGTGTGCAAGGGAGGCTTCAGCATTAGCACATGGGTGATCCTCTGGGAAAGAGGGATCAGCAGAAGAAATGGGAAGATTGGAAAGGGAAAAATTTGACGTGGAGCCGAAGGATGTGTGGGCAAAGTGTGGTGCAGACCAGCACAAGGTCTCTCTCTGGCACCTGGCAGGATTCAGGCCAGTAATAGCCACTCTCTCTGTGAAATAATTCCCAACCCTCATTAGGAGCCTCTTACACAGAGAAGTGCTGGAGCACTGTGTGTCTCATGGGGTGCATGGCACTGCCAGGTACAGCCAGGAGTAGGAAAGCATTTTGTTCCTTTGTGGAGTCTGAATGTCCCATGCTAGACCTGCTGGCAGCTGGGTTCTTACGCAGCTTTTGTGAGTGTCTGTGCTTTGGCTCTAGCTCACATGTGCCCTGTGTTTTAACTGGATCCTTTCTTTTCCATCTCTAGAATGAAGTGAATTTAGAGCTAAAAACGAGGCAAGAAACCAGGCCTTGATATCTCCGAAAGGTAGGAGAGACTTCAGACTGCAATGGGTATGTCACTATGCTCTCCTGGGTTCTCTTTTCCTCTCTGTGTCTCTCACACTTACAGCCTGCTCACTGTGGCCGTGTCTGCACTAGAGTTTCTGGGGTTGGATCATTGTTAGTCATAAAGAGAGATGTAAACAGAAGAAGGTCTAATGCAGACATGGCCTATGTATGTCCTAATCCTCTCTTTGTCTTTGTACACCAGTTGTTCTGGGCACCTGGTGTTGTCACTGTGGGTTTTCCTCAGTATCTTCTCTACTGCCCCTATCATTACAGATAGAACAGTGTGTAAGGGTTTTGGTGAGAAGGAACTGCTTTATCTTCATCCATGTGGGCTGGGGGAGATGGATTTAAAGTTCTTTTAACTGAATAGGATGCAGTCTCCATCTATCGTGAGGTTTTGCTGAGCTCAGTTCACATAATTCAGATGGTGATGTGCACGTTCTCCTCCTCTTCTGGCACGTTTTTCTCTATTCAGACTGCAGCACCATGGTGGTAGTATGGAAGCAGCTCTGCGTGTCCAGCAGAATCTTGACTTTCATGGGTTTTCCCTTTACCTAGATCCTTATGGTTTGTCTTACAAGAAAAAGCCCCAGTTTCACAGTCTCCTAGAGCTGGATGGTCACTTAGTCTGTGCCTGGTAAGAGTTAGAGGTCGAAAGCCCAGGGAAATGGAAGGTGATTGTGTCTCTTAAATGCCTCATCTCCATGTTTTGGGTAAGACGCTCCCTGTGCCACCTCAGATGATGCTTACTGAGAAGTTCCTGCCACACTGAGGCAGTTCCTGCTGCCCCTGCCTCTTCCTTGTGGCCTCAGGAGGACCATGAAGCTCCTTGTATGTCACCTGAAGAGTTCCAACTCTCTCCCTGTGTCTCTGCTCTGTACCCCTGGCGCACTACCACATTGGGCCTCTCCCATTGCTTCTCTCCATCCCCAGGCACCAAGACAGGTCTGAGGACAGGAGAGGCTGTGGGGAGGGTGGGAAGTGTTCTGCCCTGTGGAACGTCACTCAGAGGTGCCAGGAGCACTCGCTGTGGTGTGTCTGCACTCAGAGCATCCCTGCAACAGTGGGGACGCACAATGCCTGGTTTTGGGGAGCTCATGGACTGAGTCTGAGCAACATCAGAGGGGCTCGGGCTGGCTGGGGTGGGAGGGGGCCCCAAGCCGGGCTGGGCGGTGTCAGAGGTGACCGGTGGAAGGCCAGTGTTATGTAAATACTGCTGCTGTAACATGGCAGGCCTGAATGGCCCTATGTGTCTATCCATCATTGCTGGGGAACAGAAGCCTCCCTGGGAGCATGGTGGGCCGGCCGCGCGGGGCATGCAGACACAGGCAGCATGTGCCCTACTCATAAACTGTTTGTTTTCTTTTTGTCTCTCTCGTTTCGGGGCACCCCACCGAGAGCAACTCTCTGTTCTGTCCTTGCAACCTCTCCCCCAACCTTCCTCCCACCCCTTCAGGCCTTCCTTTTCCTCCCTCCTTTCCCTGGCCCTTGAAAAAGTGGGGGGGGGGGGGCAAGGAGGGGAGGAAAGGGAAAAAAAAAGTCCCCAGTTCACATTGCGGCTTCTTTCTCTAACTTCAAAGGCTCCCCATCATTGTTTGGGATCGGCAGGCAGTGGCCCTGAAAACGTGATCACAGCCGGGCACAGTGTAGGTCACCACTGAGCGCCATGCTCTGAGTGCTGAAAGGAACAGGCAGATTCTTCCCTTTTCATGCTTCACAACCCTGGTTACAGCACTCTGCCTTGCCCGCATGCTCCTCGCTGCGTGGCTATTCTTGCTCTTTTCTCCCCCTTTTCCTCCTGCTCTCCCTCTCTCTCTTGCTCTCAGGTCCCTCATTTCTCTGTCCGTTTGCTCTCATCCTGCCCTTCTCTGTGCCGAGTATCACACACTTTTCACACTTTCTTCTCTTCTTTCCATTACTTTTCTTCCTCACTGTCTCCTGCCTGGCACTGCTGTCACTTCTCTCTGTTTTATGAATCACTGTTTTATTTCTCTCTTTTCTCTCTCCTAAAGGTCAGGCTGAAGGTTGATTTCCTCATGCTCCCTGTTCTTGTTTGGTAGCAGTCTTCCTCTGACATTTGCCTGCGTTTGTCTTCTCCTGTGATATCTCACTGTGCCCAAAACTACGGCAGTTCTGTAATTTGTGGATTAGGCCCAGACAGCTGACAGCCCTCCCTGCAAAGGTGTGAGCTGATTGCTTTCATGTGCAGTGGGTTTATCCCCCAAAATTTAGCATGGCCTCAGATGGGAAGGCAGCACACGCTGCCTGCCAGTAGTGTCAGCTTCCAAACTTGCTCTTTGCCTTTGCTGGTTAACCTGAAGGAGTGAGCAAGTAGGAAGGTTAGTGCTGTGGATGGATTTGGGAAGCCAGGCACTGACTTAATATATATCACAGGGAAACATTCAAGTCTTGTAGGTCTTGCGTGGAATGTGACATTGCTGTTAGTGCTGAGGGAAGAGTTAGGCAGGGATAAGGCAGAGGGAAGCAGGCCCCACAGTTTGAATGGGCATTCCAGAATACTTCATCAGTGGATTTCAACGAGGGAACAACACCTCGTCGTGCTGAAGCTTGGACATGTTCGGCAGCACTGTGAGCCACAGCCAGACGGCAACCCCCTGCCTGCAGAACATCTCCCAGCAACACCTGGAGCTTCATTTTGCTGCAGGGGAAGAGCCCTGGACTCTGCGCCCCTCCAGCACCCAGACAGGGAACTGCCGCCCTCTCTCCGCCCCTGGAAGCGGAGATCACGGTGCTTGTGCCTCTGGTGATTTGTGAGGTTGTTTTAATGCCGAGGAGCCCACCAGGACTTGTCTCTTGCTAAATAGGCATATTAAGGGACATTGCAGCAGGGGTTATAGAGTAATAATTTGTCCTAATGAGCTGGTGTCACGTTCTCCCCAGCTGAGCTGTGCCTGAGCAGGAGCCGTGGTAGGAAGGGGCTGCGCTCGCTGACCTGTCAGCCCAGGTTAATGAAGTACCGCACTGCTCGGGGGTCAGAGAGCAGGAGTTCAGCCATCGGCAGCGGCTCAGGGGGCTGGAGGGGAAGGATGGGGCTCTCCCCTGAGCAGAATGCCCCGGGGAAGGCCTGTGCCATGCCGGACAGAGCAGCAGGATGCACATTATGGCACTGGGGTCTCCACGCTGTGCTGCTGGGTTGAGTGTGGCAGCACCCTCATTAAATCATCTGCAGGCAGGGGTGAACCTGCTGTGGCTGGAGACTGGCTGTGGTTTGTCCTCTGGCATTGCAGGAAAGCCCAGGTTGACACATGTGGAAGGAGGCTGGAAAAGTAAGAGAGCACCTCTGTTACAGGTGTTTACACACATGAGGGGATAGGTGCAGGCAAGCGGCCAGTGGTGATGACCAGTGTCTAGCTAAGAGGTCTACAGAGAGATGATGTTCATCCTCACCTTTGTGCACAGAGTGTATGAACAGCCAGAGGAAGTTCCCTCTGTCCTTCCTGTTCCCTCTTTCTCCTCCCTTTATGCTTTCCCATGGCTTGCTGAGATCCTTTGCCTTGCAAAGCCAAGCAGTTGCTTCCATGCGTTGTGTGTACTTGGGCAGGAAAGGCACAGGGAGTTTTGCCAGTCCCCCAGTGAACAGCATTAGGAGCAGGCTGGTGGCAGGACATCCTGGGCAGCTACGGTTTGAGCAGGGCTCCACATCCTGCAGGAGAGGGCAGGAAAAGCCATGAACAAGGAGTCCTGGTCCGCCAGCTGCCTCAGGGATTCATGGCCTGCCTTGCCTCTGTCCATGCTGGGACAGGACGGTGCCCTTGGCCATACCAGCACCCTGAGGTCTTCTGCACAAGCCCAGTATGCTATCTTCATCCTTCTCCTCCTCCCACTCTTTGCTCCCCCCCTGCTTCTCTTTGCTTTTCCCTGTCTCCATCTCTCTCTCCCTTTCATCTACTCAGAAGGCTTTACTCCACTTCCTTGTCACCCTAATTGATTGCATTAACCTTTCAGCGTATTGGATTTCCCCAGCACCGTGCAGAGAGCACTGTGCAATATGCTTATAATCCAGGCTGTAATGGACAGGGAGCAGTCAACGAACCCCTGCTCCAACAGGTTCTGCTGACAACTTCTCAGGGAGGGGGAGAGGAGCACGCCAGTGGGATCTGGGGCACGGCTGTCCTGCATCCCGTGCAGACCCAGCCTCGGTGCTCCCCACTGAGCAGGCTTCCATTGTTAGCTTGTGAGAATGGAGTCCTTGGAAAAGGATCTGGCTTGGCAAGCAGGGAAGGAGATGTTGTATATGACCTATTACTGTAATTTTTCCTTGTGTTTGAGCACCATTCTTCCCTATCTGCTCTGTCCACCGTTTTGTTCCATCTGTTCAATACTGAATTAATGTATGCTTTACATTGTAGGCACTTGTTGCTAGTGACAGGATGAGAAGACAGTATCATGGAATCTCCCTGTTTTCACATCATGCTTCCCTCTGCCTTTTCCTTTAGAATGAGGATACGAGGGAGGTGGACACTTTTCCTGGGATTTCAAAGAAAAGCATAGGAATATTGTGTTGATGAGAAAGACAGCACCAAGGTGCGGAGAGATCAGGAGACAGAAGCCCTGAATTATATCTCAGGCTTGGCCTTGGATAAATCTTTTCACTCCCTGGTACCTCATTTCCATCCAGGATGCTGGAGCTGTGGTTTCAGTGCTGCAGTCTGCAGGTGGGTTGGGGGAGATGCAGGGCTGTTACTGCTGCTCAGTGGGCAAGGATGAGAAAGTGGCTGCAGACAGGCAGTGAAGCTACATGACCAAGTGTCACTGCTCACACTGACTGTGAGGCAGAAAATAAACCCACAAGATCAGTGGCAGGAGCATGTGAGCCTGTGAAAGGCCTGGCAGACTGCTGGTGGCCAGGGCAGAGCCAAGAGATGCTTTGGCATCCTTTATTATAAAGGCCTGGGATGATGGATTTGCCATAGTCTCCTGGCCATTGGTGCCCCCTTTAAAGTCCCCTTGCGTAGGCTCAGTTCAGCACAATGTTTTGAGCACTGGGTTGAGTTTTGCTTAAGTCAAAATCATTTAAGCACATATTTAGGAGTTTCATTTGACATGGACCATAGGATGAGACCTAGACCCTTGTAAGGCTCTTTTGTAGTTCTCCTTTTCAGACAGCATTTAGCACAAGATGGTTCTTCATATATGGTTACGGCTCACGGTGTGAAAAACAGCAATAATGGAAGGGCTGCTGATCACTTCACAGGTCTTTAGCTCAAGTGTCCTCATCTTGTTAAAAGCAGAGTTACTCTGTCTGTTCAGAAGGTGCCCACTCTGCCTAGGGGATGTTTAGAGCTGGTGTTTAGAAACTTTGCAAGTTCTTGAGCACACCAGGAGGAGGGGACAGGGCTGTACTGTGCAAGGTAAAGGTAAATTCCAGGAAGAAATGAGAAATGGCAGGAGTCAAAGAGAGGAAAAAACTTTATTCTGGGTGATCATTCCAACAAGTGCGAGGCTCCTTGCAAGCCAGAAGGTAGTTAGGGGAAGGACTTTATTTTTAGGTTAAATAGCGAAGAAATAGGAGCAGGAAGCAAAGGATGAGAAATTTAAAACAAGAGAAAAAGCGTGAGCGAGAGCAGCACCTCCTAAATGGAAGGGTAAACAGGCACTCCGAGGCATTAACTTAATTGATTGCTCTGCAACAGGCTGAACGCTATGTTATTCTGTCACCGTGGCAACAACCCAAAAAAATTGTCAGCCTGTTTGGATGAAGTGAAGCGAAACATTCTCTAATTTGCGGTGATCCGGGTGTTTGTTTTCCTTCCGAAGAGGCGGGGGCTCTATTGATCTATTGTTTGCACAGAGCTTTTTTTTCATGGCAATATGGGGAAAGCAGGAGGCTGGGGTGTAGTCCCAGGGCAGGTGAGGCAGCAGGGGTGTCGCTGCTGGTCTCTCCACAGATCTGCTTTTCTAGGGTGGCCACAGGAAGCCAGTAGAAGCTCCAGTGGTAGCAACCAGCCTGAAGAAGCTGAAGGACAGGGGAAGGTGTTTGGGTGTGATGAACTTGTGCTAAAAGTGTTTGACTGTGATAAACTTGTGCCAGAGCTACTGCTTTGGTCTGTCCTGTTCTCATCCCTTTGGGCTCTTGCAGTTCATAGAATCATAGAACCACAGAATGATGGAATATCCTGAGTTGGAAGGGACCCACATGGGACCATCAAATCCAACTCCTGGCTCTGCCCAGGACAACCCCAAAAGTCTCACCAGTTCCATCTGTATTGCAGTCTCTGGTGTTGGGTGCGGTCAGCAACAACTGCCTCAGGGACAAGAGGAACTTTTTCCCCCTACCAGCTCCATTTCTACATCCATGCTATTCTGTGTAATGCGTGCAGACCTGTGTCTGTGCACAGTCTGTGCTTGTGGGGATGTATTGTTGCACGCTTAGTGGAGGACAGGGGTCATGCCTGAGTTTATCCCTATACCCCAGCTGTGGGAAGATAACAACGTGCCCACTTTGAGCTCTTTGTTACAGCAGAGATGAAATCCCTGGGCCAAAGGAGGAGGGATTTTGTCCCCTGGGATATGGGGTCAATCTGCACAGCTTGGGGCAGAGCCAGGAGAGCCACACGGATGGGAAGAAGCACCACAAGTTGTGCAGTGACTTGTGCACCTTGTCAGCAGTGTCTGGCCCTTCACAGCCCTGGGGGCCAGGCAGGAGCTCGTGGGGATGCCACTCACTGTCAGCACATGCTTGGCTTCAGAGTGAAATGTCGCTGCAGCACTTATGTCAGCTGGGAATTGTTCAGTCAAATTGGGAAAGCGCAAGAGACCGAGGAGCAAGCCCACGTGGCTAGGGGTGAGAAGCAAGGCCTTGGGCCAAAGGCATGATGCCAAGAGAAGGGGGCTGTGGCAAGGAGGGGTAAGCTGGCAAAAAGGTGCCTTACAGGTCTGGAGTGGGGGGAACAGGCAATGATGGCTTGGAGCCAGTGGGAGTGTAAGTGGCAGAGGTGGCTCTGGGCCAGCGAAGGAGAGCAGAGAGTTTCCCCGTGACAGGGGATCAGTAGGAGGGACAGGCTGCTAACCTTCCTTGTGCTTGGTCCTGGACAGAGGTTTCACCCTCCCCTTTCAGGTTTTCTGCACTCTCACGGCCTTTGGGCATCCTGGGGGGAATCCCACGGTTCCCATCCAGGCTGATTGTCCTCCTTACTCCTCAGCAGTGCTCCAGCCCATGCACAGCTAATCCAGCTGCTGCACAAGGGCTGTCTAGTTGTCCCTAAGGTTTCAGGGAGTGCTGTAGAATATGTTAGTGTCAGCTGCTGGAGAGTGTTGCTTTATGGGGTGTCCAGGGGCAAAACCCCATGGTATATTCCTGTGCTCTTCCTGCCTACCTCCCTGTTTCTTTCTCTGTTGTCTTGGGGGGGGGTTCCTCCTGTGTTTGTACTGGTTTTGCTTTACCACCCTTTCCCCCTTCTCTCTCGGTTCCCCTCTTCTCTATTTCATTCTTTCCATAGGTTTTTTAACTCTTCAGCTCTGTTTCTCTTCTTTGCAGTGTAGGTGTGGGTGAGGATAAGAGACTGTGTGGGTGAGCAGTGTCCCGAGGCACTGTGTCCTGCTAGGGGATCTACCCCTGTGCTCCTGGTGGATGTGCACGGGTGGGGACACCGTGGGCACAAGAGCTGCATGTCTCCCGGGAGAAAACTGAGCTGCCAGTGAAAGTTTGGTGGTTATTGGCATCAGGAGAGGCTAAATAACCCTGTAACTGGTATGAAGGTGAATTCACGGTCTAGTGAGCACTGAAAATATGAGAGGGCTCTGAGACAGGCAGAGTGTGGAGGGGAATACAGCTCGCCCGTGGCTCGGGAAGTGGTGTGTCGCTGGAGCAGTGCGAGGACGTATCCTGCTGCCATCCGGATCATCAGCCGCAGCAAGCCGCGGCAAACTGCCTTCTCGGGGGCTGGCCAGGACAGGGAGGGTGCTCGGAACTGCAGGTTCAGAGACAAATGAGGCATGCGCACATTGACATGGCAAGAACACCCTCAGAGAACGTCTGTGGGCAGCCACGTCTGACTGCACAGCTCTGTATACATATGTGGCCAAGTGCCCACATGGTGCCACGAGGCCATGCACACCCATGTGCACAGATGTGCCGACAGCCATACCCACGCAGGTACACATCTCTGCGTGTCCTCCTGTGTGGAGATGCGTCCGCAGCTCCGTGAACATGGGGGCACAGGCGCACCCACACTGCCAATACAGTGCTCTGCCGCCTGTGTCGGCTTGCAGTCACGTCAAATTCCTTCTTGGTGTAACTACACTCTAGTCAGGCAGCAGACAGATTTATCCCAGCATATCTTGGATGTCTGTGCGGTTACTTGCTGTGAGCAGGAGAAGGGTTGCAGGAAATCTATTCTCCTTCCAGCTGGGAGAGGCTGATGCCTTGGAGAGCCAGGAGATGTGCAGAGAGGAAACCCCCTTCAGCTCTTCACCTGCAGCTGGTAATCTCCTTGCGCCGAATCCCTGGAACAGGGGAATTGCATTTGAAGCTCAGCCAGTGGTGATTTAGTGTTAGACGTTTGCAGAAGGGACTTTGATTAATTCGTAGTAAAATCAGGTAGCACTTGGGTGCCAGCACCACATTCCAGGGTGAGACGGCAACCAAGGTGCGTGCTGGGCAGGCTGCCAGATGCCCCAGCAATCCCCATGGAGGTGGCAGCGCCATCCAACCCACAGCCTCTCCCTGCTTGGACTTCTTAATTATTAATTTATTTTTCTCCCTTCCTTGGCAAAAAAATACTATTTGGTAACGACCTCAAATTGCAAAATGCTGATGATTTGGAGAATGTGTCACAGCAGCTCCAGGGTGATAAAGGGGAGACGAATCCCAGCCAACAATCCGGCTCAGCCAGTTTGCCTATTTATTAAAGAAAAAGCCCAGATCATTAACTTTTTTGTTGTTCTGTTTGCGGGCAACTCCCTGCTGGCAACTTTCGGGCACCCAGTAAATTAAGCCGAGTATCGGCCTGGTTCAGGGCAACCTGAGCTTCTGTTTAGAGCTGTGAGATGCATTAGAACCTTCATTTATGTTGGTGCATGAATAAATCCTTTAGGGTACCATGCAAAAGTGCTTTCTGGCATAAAAGCAGTGTCAGAAAATCCGTACTCGCTGCCTTCTGGAGGGTCAGGTATTGGAACTGGAGAGCTGAGCTTCACTTCTCCTCCCACTGCTTGTTCGCACAGTTAATTGCCCCTCGACACCTCGCTGTGCCATGCTGGTCCCCGGAGAAGCAGGGCTGGAAGAGAGCATCTGTAGACACAGGCTTTGTTGGTTTCCCCATTTGCCTGCTTGGTTTGGTTGTTGAATAAAGAACAGTTTTGGGTTGGGCTTGTCTGCCTGGTGCCTCTGTGAACTCTGAGAGTTCCCTGCGCTATCAGGGAAGGGTGATTACATCCCCCTCCTCTGGAACATCCCACGTGTTCGCTAAAGTAGTGCTTCAAGCTAAATCAGTTTGCTCAGGGCTCCAGCTTCCCTTAATTCAGTGTCAGGACCAGGCTTGCATGGCCATTATTCAAGAAGCTTTATCAGAAACACAGAGCTAGCATCTGCCCTCCTGGTTCCCTCTAGGCATCACCAGCTCTCCTGCCCTGGCTTTGGCACACGGAGACTCGAGGGACTGCCTCACCGAGCCCATCTGCAGGCAAAACTCATTCCATCTCCTAGAGAGTCTCGACTGTTTCACCAGCTGCGGGAGTGTGGTGGCTTGTCACTAGTGCCTGGCAGAGCAGCTCGGAGAACTGACCAGAACCGAGGAGCTCACGTGGGAAAAGGGAGCAAAGACACTGCTTAGGTTGCTAGCCTCTCCTTTTTGCTCTTCCAACTCAACTGAGTTGAACTAGGGCTGGATTTTAGGTTTTAACCTCAGCTGAAGCCTGAACTTTTTCCCTCAGAGGTAGCCACCTTCTTCCCTAGGCCTGGCTCATGTCCCTCTACACTCATTTCTCTGGCGAAGCCTGCCCAGACCCCTGCTCACGTGGGTGCTGATGGGAGGAGAAGGGTATTTTTCAAGGTTTCTGCTGGGTTTTTTTCTTCTGAAATACAAGGATGTGCAATTTTTTTAGTTTCAATTTAGCATTGGAGAATTTTATAATTTAGTAATTAAAATCTCTGATAGGCTTTAGAAATTGCAGCTAATTGAATTTAATGGGAAGATGATTTTCAATTTTATTTGATTACCCGGACCCCTGGCATTGGTATTTATGGGAAAAAAATGGGAAATGTGCTGTGTGGGCTAAGATGGCATAATTGAATTAGGGCTAATCGGATTTCTTCGTCATGAATTTCACTATAATTTTCCTATAATTTTCCATTAGATATCTAGTTTACAAATATTCACAAAGAAATGAAGCTCTTTCGGAATGGAGATTGCTGGCTAACAGGATTACAGGGACGATAGCTCGGCACTGCCAGCCCGGGCTCCTTCAGTAATGCAATCGCTGCGTCTGCCTCACACTTACCGCCTGCCGCTGCTCCCCGCACCCTCCGGCCCTCTGCCAGGGCTCCCGGGGGGCCGCGGCCACGCTTCCGCCGGGGTCTGTGCTGCCTCTTTGCGGTGCTGTCCATGTGCCACTCGGCGGCACACAGGTCCCCGCCGGTGCTGCGCGTGCACCCGCGGCGTTGGCGCATCCCCGGCTCACGCGGAGTCACTTGCGTGCATGCCGACACATCCCCTGTGTCAGCAGCCGCCAAGCTCGGGCAGCCCCGGTGCACAAGCAGGGCCAGCCCACGCGGGTGCACGGTGCTGCATCACGGGCAGCTCTCGGAACGCACCCGTCACTGACTCGCGCACGGGGGGACGCTTTGCCTTCCCTCCCTGTGCTGTGGTGGGGATCCTGCTGTCACATCCCAGAGGAGGAAGTGCAGTCAGTCCCCACTGTGTGCAGTCCTGGGTCTGCTGTCCATTCCTTAACTTCCTCCATCATCTCTCCTCATTAGCACTTCTAATGAATGAGTGTCTGTCCTGCCTGCTCCATTGGGGACAGTCCCTGACACCGCTCTGTACCCACCTCAGTGCCCTGCATGGGAGCAGGGCTGACACGGCCTCTGCCTGTGCCTGTGATGAGGCAGGTAGAGCAGAGCAGATGATGTGCCAGGTTCCCTCTGCCTTCCCTCCTTTCTTTTCTCTGCTCTTCACTCTCTGCATATGCACTTGAGCCCCTGCTCAAGCCACATCAAACCCAGAGTGAATTTATGGAGATCAGCCCTACTCCACAATGTCAGAGTCCTGTAGAATCCAGCCTGTCTCTCAGCCTGCCCCATCTTTGTTGCTTGCTGGGCTGCATGTTTGGAAGCCCTTCCCGATCTGCCCAACCCACGTCAGGACACAGTTGTGGGGGAGTGAGTCATTGCCCTGCAGAGTAGGTAGGGTAGCAACTCCTCTCTGCTCAGAGTCACTTGACATTTCCGTGGCAGTAGGCCTTCTACATGTGTCCAGAGCAGGACAGTCTCTGCTAAAACATGCATACAATCCAGCCCTGTCCTGGGTATGCAGGCGGGCACGCCAGTGTGCTGCAGCCCCATACACAGGGCTTACCATGTCTGTGCACTTACATGTGACCGTGTGTGTGTGTGCACATAGCATATGCTCACATTTTCATTTGCATCCAAGTGTGTCTCTGCAGGAACACAAGCTGACTTGCAGATCCTTTAGACAGAAGTCACCATTCAGTTTTGTGCTTGCCATGTGCTCTGCAGAAATAGGTCTTGCCCCAGTCTGGGACCTGTCCTTGGGCAGCAGTTTCCCATCCCAGCTGTCTCCTATGCTGAGCCCAGGCTGAGGGGCTATGGGGGGCAGCTCTGGGCTGCCTCAGGGTGGCTGGTTTTGCAGGCAGAGCACCTGCATTTGAGTGTCAGGTATCTTCCCTCTTGGACGCAATGCCTGGGTACAACTATGCCCTTACCTCCTCACCCTGAAATCCCCAGGCTGCACTCCTAATTGCTGTAGTAAATTGTAACTAATTGTTAGTGCATTTAAACCCCTGCCACTCCTTCCCCCCAAGTCTTCTTGGGTCCCTGTGGAGCACATGCTGTGTATGGCCCATGTGCTGTATGGCCCGCTCCCAGTACAGTCACTCCCTCTGAGCAGTGGTCAAGAGATGAACAGCATTGGCTTCCAGCATATGCTGGAAGCTGCGGAGTGTTAGAAAAAGCAGCAGCCACATGGTGGGAGCTGGTGTCAAACTGTTTAAGGCCAAGGAACAGTAAATGGCAGAAGTGATCCCAGCAGAGTCTCCCCCCCAGCACACTGAGACTCAGCAGCAGCCTCTTTGGCAATGTGTTCTGGGAGCCATGTGCCAATAATGTGATTGAAACTGAATTGAGAAGGAAGGAGGGAAAGAGAAGGAAAGGGAAAGAAAACATGGATTTCTGCTCCTGCTGCCCAGGCCCCGAGGCCTCCGGGCGCCTCCCTTGACGAAACAGAAATCAAACAAAATTACAGAAATAGGGCAAGAGCATTTGCCTAATAGACTCCCCAAGCAGGAGCAGGAGGAGGAGCACAGCGCTGCCAGATCTCCAACCTGCAATCTGAGAGCCAGCGCCCTGAGCTCACATGAATCCAGAGCATGGTCCCAGGCCCTCAGGTCAGCTCCAGCTAAGGAGGGAGAAACTGCCAAGAAAATGGGCTAAGCGTAAAAGACAAAGGTAGAAGAGACACAAAAAGGGGGATGTCCCACATATCAGCGTGACTCACCCTCTGCTCAGCCTTGGCACACTGTCTACGGGGAAAGCATTAAACTGTAATAATAATAATAAATTAATCATCCTTCCCCCTCCCATTGCACTTTCCATCTGAAGATCTCTGAGCACCTGGCAAACATTAATTACTGAGAGCTCCCGATGCCCCTGGGAGGGTGGGAAGGGACATGGAGAGATCTCTTCACCTGCCACAGAAGGGCAGCTGTGGCTGGAGCAGAGGGGGTGGCTCTCACTGTGGCACAGCAGCACAGTTCAGAGCAGGGTTAGGGGTGCTGCCTTCCCCCGGGTGCTCCTGAGGACCAGGGGATCTGGGAGCCCCTTCATGGCAGGGCATGGTCAGAGGCAGCTTTTCCTCAGAGTGGATCCATACCCTGGAGGGATAAGGGAAGGTGGGGAGATGCTACCTTCATGGGGGGTCACAGGGGTCCCCAAAGGAGCAGAAAGCTCCAGAGCCCATGAGAGAGGAAAGAACCAACTTTTCTTGGGTAAGAGGCAAAGGAGGGAGTATGGGGAAATAAAACCTGATCCTGTGACAGGAGATCGTTGAGATAGGAAATAAGGCCTTGCTCTTGCGTCAGCTGCAGGGCGTGGACTTCACCTGAAAAAACACCTTGGCAAGTTTTTCCTGCAAGGAGTGGGAGGGACGGTGGGAAGTCTGCGGAGGGGATCCTCCAGGTGTGTTTAGGTTGTGTGTGGGGGTTCATGTGTGTCATGGTGTATGAATATGTGTGTATTTGAATGTCAGTGAGCATAGAGTATCATTTTCTTTGTGGAGTGCATATGCATGTTGCATGTGCGTGCTGGGATGGGAGGGGTGGGGAACATTTGTGTACTGATGTGTGAACGTGCTCAGCTTGGTGCACCTAGGAGAACAGGTATGTTTAGAGGGTCTGTGGGGCTGTGTATGTGTAGTGACACATCCGTGTTAGAGAGCATGTTACCCTTCATGAGGAGTTGGAGATACAGCCGGGGCCACTCTCTCAGGGAACAGCAGCGGTGAGCAGAACTCCCACTGCTTAAATATTAAGTTCATAGGAGAAGCGAAAATAGAGAAATCTGTGTGATGTGAAGTGCAGTGAACTTGCGGGACCTGTCAGCAACCTCACACCTGGAAGGAAGCGTTGAGTCCAAACTGAACTATTACAGAGCCAACACAAACAATTCTGGTGCTGTCCATTACTTTGCAGGGTAGGATATTCCCTGGCAGGTGCTGTAGTGTCTGACTCGGGCATAGGAATCACGGCAGGTTCTGCCGAGGATTGTGGGTGGTGTCGGTTGGGCTGGTGCCTGTGTTGGGGCCGAGTGAAGTGCAGACAGGCAGGATTTTAAAGGCAGCACCAGGTGACAGTGCTGGTCAGAGCTGATGGCATGGTTAGAAACCAGTGAGTGGGGAATTCAGGGCAATGCTGATAAAGTTTTTGCTCATGTCTTAAAGCAGGAGTTTGACTGCACCAGGTGGGAAGATGAATCACGTGCAGGGCTCTGTTCAGGAGCGCTGCTTGGCTGGGCAGCCCCCAGGCAGGGCACACTTGCCTCCTGCCTGATATTGCTGTCCCCACTTGCTTCCTGGCCTGGAAGGTCCCTGAGTGGCTCCGTTTCACTAGACTTTGTTTAGATTTTTCTCCGAGAGAAGCCAGAACACTTACAGTTATCACAAGTGACTCCCCTCTCCTCTTCCCTCTTTCTTCAGTCCCTGCCCTCTGGCCTGCTGTGCTGCCTGTGCGTTTTTGCTCGTGCAAGTACAGCACTGCTGAGGTGATGAGCTGCAGTTCGTGTTGGGTCTCTGGGTTCAGGACACTGTCTGGGTGCAGTGTATCCTGGTGCACGGAGCCAAACACACCTGGGCTCCTTCCAACCCTGTGACTAACCTGTCTGGCCACTTCTGGCAAGTCACTTCCCTCACTACTGCCTCAGTTTCCCCATCCCCAGTGGGGTAATGATGCTGGCCTCCTTTGAGAAGCACATTAAGTTCTGCTTATAAAAAGGATTTAAGAGCTGGTGAGTCCATGGGCAGCTCCACGTGAGCCCCAGTGAGGAGCCTAGCTCTGCCAAAATCTTGGAGCCAAATACGATGTGTTCACAAAAACAGCCTACAACCTGCTCAAAATACCTATTTAATCAGGTAAATAATCTGCTCGTTTGTTTTAAAGAAAGAGGCTTATATCTGTGTTTACCCAACACGCCTCTCAGAACCTCCCTCGCATTCTTTGCTACTTAGAAAAATAAAGCAACAAAACAAAAAATGAGGAAATTCACTGCAAAAGAGCCCCCCCCCCCAGCCTCCCGTGGGCCCGGCGCTCAGCGGCAGAGCGGCGCGGTCTTCCTGCGGGGCATTGGGCAAGACGCGTCCAGGGTTGTGTCACCCGCAGGTGGCTGCCACCAGTGCCCCGCGGGCTCCAGCCCTCCTCGGTGCGTGCTCCGTACCGCGCGGCCGAGCCTAGACCCGTCCGCGTGGGACGGCGGTGCCGGGGCAACCCACCCTGCCCCTGCCCGCAGGTCCTGCCGTGCCCAGTCCCCGGGGCACCGGTGCGGCTCGTCCGGTCACCTACGCCCCCCCTATCCCCTCGCGGTTTGCTCCGCGCCGGCGGCTCCATCCCCGCCGCTCCGGGGCTCCCTCGGCCACGCGTGGGTGCCGCGCTCTCCCGGCGGAGCCAGCGCCGCGGCCGCGGGGCGGGTGGCGGCGACGGCCGGCGACGATGGCAGCGGAGCACCGCGGCCAGGCCGGTCCCGACGGGCGGCTCTGCGTGCGGGGCAGCCCCGCAATCCTTCCCCGCCAGGCCCGGGCGGCCGCGGGGTGCGCGGGAGCCACGCTCCGGGTCCGCTCGAGGTGACCCCACCGCCACCGCCCCC
>WBMZ01014008.1:0-57727 GCA_013400975.1 Atrichornis clamosus | reverse complement strand
AAAACTTTTGTTGTTTATTCACATAATCATCTCCTGCATCTGTTTTGTGGTATGGTAGTATACAAGCCCACAGTGTCCTCTCTGTCTTGTTACTTTTACATGTTCATTTAATGCATGATTTAGTGCTTACATAAAACTGTTTTTTACTTTTTTCTAGGCTTAAAGCATTGTTCTCCTGAGCCACGTTCTCTGAATTCTCAGGGATACGCATAAATATCTAGGGAGAAAGTCTGCACAGGTAAATAAAAACTTACAGAATCTGGTTTTCTTTTGGGTTTTTTTTTACATTCACTTTCTGTGGACCTTTGACTTCTCCACACCTTGCCTTTGACTATAACAGGTGCATTCCTGTGCCTATGCACAAGGAATGCATACTAAAATTTCTTTCAATTGAGGTTTAAGTGTACCCTATAAATAGTTTTATCTGAATGTCTTTTCTCTTCCCCAAACAAGTTTTTACATCTCAAATCCACTACATCTTTTATTGGCAAAATGGTGCAGCTCTGATTCATTACCATAAAGGACTTGCTGACAGATGACTGCTGATGGACTACAAATTGAAGACCACTGGGAAATCGCATGTTGCTGCAGCCAAGACGTCTAATTTGAGATTGCCTTTTCACAGTATTGAGCAGCAGTGAGCCTCACTGCTATGGCACTTCTGTGTGTATTACTTTATTTTTTTTAATTTTCAAGAAAAGGCATAGATCCATATCATGGCATAGATCAAGCTTTGTTTTATTAAGTTATTCTTTAAAATCATGATGTGTAACATATATGAAGAAAATGCACCACTCTGCTTCTTGCTCAAGTAGCTTTTTAGGCAAGTCTCCACTTAGTCTCCTATGTAAGCTGAAAGGCAATAACATCAACAATAATTTATACTCCCAGCAAGATTTGTTACTTCTTTTTTGTTACTGTTAAAAGTATATTCAAACATCTTTTTACAAAATTTTCTAACTGTTTAGCATATTCATTCTTGTCAGGTAAAATTCTGTAATACAGTCCAGCACCTGACTAACTTTCCTCTAGTCTTTCATCATGTAACATATCAAAAAGGGAAAAACAAAACAAAAATCAAAACATCAGTACTGTTTTCTAATCCTACAAAAACCTATTTTTTAAATTGGTTAAACCCAGCACAATAGGAGACCGTCCAGACTTTATTAGAATGTCTCTTCAAACACTTTGAAGATGTAAAAAGAAGTAAAAACTTGGGAAGACATCTTTTCTATGGTGTGTATCTATATACCCAGTAACTCTGAAACTGAGGAAGGACACTTGCCATATTTTTAAGCATTGACAGAGATCTTGGGTGCTTACTGTTATGAGGTTTTTTTAATACCTGGGTGTTATCCAGGAGCAGAATTTAATACGTGTTCCTTAAAATGTATACAGTCATGAACACAAATCTTTGACCTGTGAAAAACTTCCACCAGAAATATTAGATGTACATGCTTACATTACACAGAAGAACTGAATGTTTAAGAATCTCTCTCCTGAGCAGATGAGATGACTTAAACATTTCTAAAACCTAGGTCTCAAATCTATTTTCAGTTAATCCCCCATTTGATCTATTTATGCTATTAGCTGTCGGCTAATTTCAATGATATTATAAAGTCATTTGTGTAGGTATTTGTTAGGATATATGATTAATGAAATTCTCACCACAACCTTCAAAACACTGGCAGCAGTAGAAAAATTATTTAAACTAAGGTAGTGTGCTGAGTAAGGAACACAATACAATTGTATACTCAAAGAAATCCCCAGGGAAAGGGACCCTGTTTACTACATTTATATTGGGCCCAGTTCCACGATACAGGAGAAGAAACATAAACATTCACTGCCACAATGGATTAAAAAAAGTCTCTTTCTGCAAATATTTAGAATAGGCAGTAGTAGGTTTACAGGTCTTTTATATTGCTAATAGATTGAAAAGCTTATGGCTGCACAAATATGGTTAAACTTTCTTGATCTCTGCAGTTTGAGAAGGATTATTTTAGCAATTTATGTCTGTAGCTCAGTTAAATTCTGAAGAGAATTTGAAAGAACAGGTGAGTTCTGGAATTTCAACCTAGGTTGATGTGGGGTTACGTTGTAGAGAAAATCACACAGCAGTAAAAAGAGAAACAGGTTCTTGAAACACTCTTGAAATCTGAGATACAATCATAAAATCTCACTAATTTTTTTTTTTCATTTCTATACAATAATGACAAAAGTAATGGTCAAAACCAGTTCCAAATATAAAGTCTCGTTACACTGGGATCAACAATTTATATATCAGGCTGTTGCTGTTGCTGTTGCTGTTGTTTCCTCATCTCTGAGGTACAGCAAAAAAATGAAGGACAAGACAGAAGCCATGGTGTTTAAATGACATGTGTTGTTCCTGGAGAATTCTATGGAAACACCAAAGATGAACAACATGGACAGACAGGCACAGTTAGCTCATGCATCTGAGTCTAGGAATGTTTGTGAAAATCTGGATATGTGCTTTCCATAACACTGCCTGGACTGACTCAGGAGCTGAACTCACCATATGTGCTTCCCACAGAGAGAAAAACTTCTGCTTGTATATGAGAGTGTCTCAACAAGTCATATCTGAGAAAGACTGTTACAGAGTCTGAGAAAATTCCTGCTAGTGACAGCATTCTGTTAATGTAGTGTAATTTAATAAAGCCATTTTTGAAAGAGAATGTTGCCTCATGTTTAGAGATATGCATATTATTTTGAATGCCAGGATTTGCATGAAATGAATTGAGTCGTTTCTGATTATGACCTTAATTATATTGTGTATTTCAAATATGTCTCAGATAAAGAAATATGGTCTAAAAATGCTTCAACATGCATAGTAAAAAAGAAAAAAAACCCCAAAATACACACCCATGTTGGAAATGGAGTTCTTTCCACAGGCCAAGTTCCAACTTAACTCACAACCCTGGCCAAGACCACTGAAATTAATGGGGTTGAAAAGGGTGTAAGTTAACTCAGACTTGGCCTTGTATGTTTTCAGATTTGTCTCTTGTGACTTATCATAGAAGGAAATGACTTGATTTTTTAAAAAACAAACCCTTACAGCTTGAGGTGGAAGCTAATGCCTCTTTTTCTGCCAAAATTCATATAATTTGGGGTGGAAAAATATACTTTATAGTCTATGATGAAACTAAATGCTCACTGGATGCCATACTGAAATGGATTTGTATTCTCAAGATCACTGTACAGTTAGCATAATGATATTTAATGGCACATTTTTCTCCCAGTTATGTATTTCCTTGCACTCTGGCTGTTACATAAATATCAAGTTTATTGTCTTACAATATGAAAATCAGTGTAGACTGATTGTCTTACAATCATTGTTAGCCATCCAGAGGAGAGGGATTTGTTTAATTGCTGTACAGTCTCAATGACTATACTGTGACTATGAAAATCTCCATACTCAAGCTGTTAGTGTAGCTCTTGACCTAAGTGTGTGAAGCATACTAAATATTGACAGGTCCCTCTGAAATAAATGGAAACTACTCAAACAAGCTCAGCACCTCCAAAAACCTTGCCATCTGGCCTGCCTGGTTCTTGCACTTGAGGTGAAAGTGACAGAAGTGTTTGCCAGCAACATATATGTGGCTTCTGCTTCTCTCTTTTTTGGTGAAAATACAAAAAATTCTGGCCAAACATTAAAGACATGGGTGACAAGGAGAAGTTCAGATACAGCTGGGAAGTAATGGAAAAGTCTTCTGGTTTTAAGTGTATACAGCATAAGAAGACTATTATTTCCCACATTACTATTATTCAATTGGTCTTTCCATTCATTTATATACATTGGCAAAACTTGTGTTCCCAGAACAACAAGCATGAATAAGTATAGGTATATTCTTTCTAATCACTCATTTGGCAGGAAGTTTCCACAAAATCTGCTTTTTTTGGAAACTCTTCTTGATGCCTCAGTTCAGGGGATGAGGATGGAGGAAGAGAGGGCTAGGAAACAAGGGAATAAAGCACTGATGACAGAAGTTAAAAAAAAAAGCCAGGTAACGGCACTCAGGAGAAATATTTTTAAAAGCTTTTATTATCTTTGAGCAATTTGGCAAGTGTTTTTATTTGCACATTCATTTGCTTTTTGTATTTAGTTGTTAATAGCCACACCCTTTTCTGAAAAATACACTTTTTCTAGCTTTTAGCCTCCAAGTTGATCAGGTCTATAGTCTATCACTTCTTTAGAAACAGGGAGATCTCTTGAGTTACCATTTTAAAAAAGTATTAAAAACTGGAGATGGTTGATAATGATTTCATTGTCAAGTCAACTCTTCAAAAGTTTTGCAAGAGATGTTAAATTAATCCTATATTGCTGTGGAATTATATATGGTGGAACATGTGGAAGTTATACATGGTGTTTATGAGTAAGATAGGTATAAGGGGTGTTTGTAGCTAGAGATGTTAAATTAATCCTATATTGCTGTGGAATTATATATGGTGGAACATGTGGAAGTTATACATGGTGTTTATGAGTAAGATAGGTATAAGGGGTGTTTGTAGCTAGAGATGTTAAATTAATCCTATATTGCTGTGGAATTATATATGGTGGAACATGTGGAAGTTATACATGGTGTTTATGAGTAAGATAGGTATAATGTGTATTTGTAGCAACTATACTGCTCTTTCACACCTTATAGAAGCTTTTGGTTCTTAAGAAATCACAGAATCATAAAATGGCCTGGATTGGAAGGGACCTAAATGATCATGTAGTTCCAGACCCCTGGCTGTGGGCAGGGACACCTTCCACTAGACCGGGTTGCTCTGAGTTCCATCTAAGCCTGACCTTGAATATTTCCAGGGATGGAACATCCACAACTTCTCTGAGCAACCTCTTCCACTACTACACCATTCTCACAAGGAAGAATTTCTTCCTAATATCTAATCTAAACCTACAGTTTTTCAAACCTCGAGTTTGAAGTCATTCCTCCTTGTCCTGTCACTACATGCTCTTGTAAAAAGTGTGTTTCTAGCCTTCTCGAAGGCTCCCTTCAGGTACTGGAAAGCTGCAATTAGGTCACTCCAAAGGCTTCTGTTGTCCAGACTAAATAATCCCAATTCTCTCAGCCTTTCCCCACAGGAGAGGTGCTCCAGCCCTCTAATTTTTTTGATGGCCTCTGGACTCGCTCCAAGAGGTGCATATACTTCCTGTGCTGAGGACCGCAGACCTGTACACAGCACTCCAGCTGGAGTCTCACCAGAACAGAGAAGAGGGGCAGAATCCCCTCCCTTGCCCTGCTGGCCACACTGCTTTGAATGCAAGTCATGTTCAGTCTCTCATCCACCAACCCTCTGAAGTCCTTCTGGGCAGGGCCACTCTTGATCTGTTCATCCACCAGTCTGTGTTGATACCAGAGGTTGCCCCAACCAAGGTGCAGCACTTTTCACATGGTCTTATTAAACCTCATGAGATTTCCACAGATCCACTTCTCCACCTTGCCCAGGTCCCTCTGGATGGCATCCCTTCCTTCAGGTGTGTCACCTGCACCACTCAGCTTGGTGTCATCCGCAAATTTGCTGAGGGTGCACTCAATCTGTTTATGTGCTTCATTAATGAAGATCTTTAATAACACTGGTTCCAATATGGACCCTTAAGGGACACCACTTGTCACTGATGTCCATGGGGACCCTGAGCCATTGACCACTATCTGCTGGGTGCCACCATCTAAACAATTTCTTATCCATCTAACAGTCCACACTTTGAATCCATATCTCTCCAATCTAGACAGAAAGATGTTGTGGGGATCGTGTCAAAGGCTTCGGGTAAGTACAGATAAATGACATCTGTAATCCTTCCCTTGTTCTCTGATGAAGTCACTCCATTGTAGAAGACCACTGAGTTGCTCAGGCAGAACTTGTTCTTGGTGAAGCTGTGCTGGCTGTCTTGAATCAGATGTGTCTCAAACAAAAATGCATTTTGCTATTTCACATACATGTGTGAAAATAGTATACTGTATTCTCATTATGGTGATTGACAGTTTAGCCTACTGAGCTAACTGTCAGAGAAGTAGACTCATATCCTAATTAAAAGACAAAATCTAATGGCACTCTCCATAGGTCTTAGTGATTCTTCTATGGCTTAGCTATATAATATAAGATAATTCACGTGTTTTTTTGTCAATGAATTAAACCTTTTTGTGTATTTGTGTTCATGTTTAAGAACAACATACCATCAAAAAAGTGAGATTGTCAGGAGAGTAGATCTGGTATGATAATGATTTGCACACTATGTAGTATGATATTACTTCAAATCTTGCAGGGAAGCTGGAGAATTCAAAATAGTCTATTCAAAATATAATGAGCTCCTCTGATTTTTTTTCTTACAGAATTTTGAAGGAAGTCACCACCACTTTTGGATGGGCAAGTGAACAGGGACTGTAACTATATTTAGTCTTTTCAGCACATTAGGTGCTTTTACCCACTCTGGGAATTAACATCAGAATACTTTTAAAAGCAGAATTTGTGTATGTCTGCATGAATAGATATCACATGGTCTTCAGAAGATCAGTGCCTTTCCAGAAAAGCAGCTAGTATCCACATAACATGGATGGGATGTTGAAAAAATTATATCTCATGCCAATTTTAGCCACTAGATCCAATATTTTCTTTCCTCTGCATAAAACCTGAGAAATTCTAACTCAAAAGAAGCATTTTTTCAGGATGGGAAAGAGACAGGTATTTTTTCTTAATTTCATAAATAATAAAGATGTGGGAATAATTGTATGAAATATAACTTGGATTTTGTATTTATGTACAGCAGTTTCCTAGGATTACACAAAGTACATATAGGTAAAACTGAAAATTGAAAATGAACCATAGAATCATAGAATTCCTGGATGTCCATTGTGACTATGAGCCATTGACCACTACCCTCCAATGTCACCATCCAACCACTTATCCATCTCTGTCCACTCATCAAATCCCTCTCTCTCCAAGAGAAAATCATCAAATCCCTCTTCTCTCTAAGAGAAAAAGATATTGTGAGGGACTGTGTCAAAAGCTTTATGTAAGTCCAGATAAATTACATCTATAGCCCTTTTCTTGCCTGCTGTTGTAGTCACTCCATCATAGAAGGCCACTGGGTTGGTCAGGCAGGATCTGCCCTTGGTGCTAACGTGCTGGCTGTCCTGAACCATCTCCCTATTCTACACATGTTTTAGCACAGCTTCTAGGAGGATCTCTTCCCACTAGTTCCCAGGGTACTGCTTCCTACCTTTTCTTAATGACAGGTACAATTTTTCCTTTTTTTTCAGTCACCTGGGACTTTGTCTGACTGCAAAGCCTTTTCAAATATCATGGAGAGTGGGAGAGACACTGGTCCCCCAGTCCTCATCCTGTTGTCCATCCACTCAAGAGGTGTGGGAAGAGGGGTTGCCATTGAACACTGAGGCAAAAATTTGTTGAGTACATCAACCTTCTCTTCATCTGTTGCTTCCAGTTTTCCAGTATTGTTTATCAAGGGGGTATACCTTCTTTGACCTTCCTTTTCTGGTTAACATGCCTATAGAAACCCTGCTTTGAGTCCATTGCCAGGTTCAGTTCCAGCTTCATCTTGGACTTCCTCACCATACCCCTACAAAACTGAACTTCACCTCTATATTTTTCTCAGGTTGTCTGTACTAGTTTCCACTACATGTGCATTTGCTTCTTTCCCTTTAGTTTGACCAGCATTTTTTTCCTGATTTCTTGCTCATGGGGATTATCAACTTTTAAGATCAGTGGAACATTTCCCTACTGTCGTGGTTTTGCTAGACCTGGGTTTTTGGTAGCAGGGGGCTGCAGGGGTGGCTTCTGTGAGAACCTGCTAGAAGCCCCACCATCATGTCCTGCAGGGCCAATGTCTGGCTGGCTGCAAAGATGGACATGCCACAGGCCAATTAGAAGTGGTAACGCCTCTGTGATAACAGATTTAAGGAGGAATTCAAAACAATTCTGGTGGTGCAGCTAAAATGGCAGCCAGGGAGGAGGAGGAGGTGAGCTAAAAGACCAACGTGGAGAAGCACCCAGGCCAGGTCAGAAGAAGATACAGGAGGGCCGGAGTCGAGATTCCTCTGCAGCTGGTGGTGAGACCATGGTGAGATGGGATGTCCCCCCTTGTAGCCCATGGAGGTGCACGTGAATGCAGAGCCCCCTTGGCAGATGTTGGGGCAGGGGGATGCTTAAAGACTGCAGCCTGTGGAGGAGTGACCCACGCCGCAGCAGTTTGAGGGCTGCTGTTGCCCGTGGGATGGACTTTGGACTTTACTTTCCACAGGGGACCCCACCATTCAGCAGGGGAAGGCTCCAATCCTTGAGAATATGAAGACCTGGCCTAACCTTAAAACGCCCCCTAACTCTCTGTCTCCCTGCATCGATTGGGTCGGAGGGAAGCAGGGAAGGGGAAGTGAGGGAGGAGGAGAAAGAAGGTGCTTTCTCCCACAGCTCATATTGCTTCTCAATTTTTCTTCTTCTTTTTCTGGTATTGTAATAAATGTAGTTTTCATATTTTTAAGTTGTTTGCCTGTTTTACCTGTGATTTTTCTCTTGAGATCTTAATCACAAACCTCGTGGACGCTTTGAATTTTTTTTTTCTTCCCTCTCCTTTGTCCGGCTGTGAGAAGCAGGAGGAAGTCTGTGAGCCTGGGGATTTCCTGGCCTCTGGCCAGGCTCAAACCAAAACACCTACCTCCCTGCTCTGTTCTGCTACCTTGTCTCTGAGGGCAATCTGCCAGGGAATCCTGTTGATTATCTCCCTGAAGAGCTGGAAGTTTGCTTCCCTAAAATTCAGGGGCCTAATTTTTTTCCATACTTGACCAATATCCCTCAGGACTCAAAATCCACCAGTGCATTGGAGTCCAGGCTCCCTCCAATCTTGATGTTCAAGATTAGCTTGCTTATACTGGTGCCTATCAGATTCCGTATTCCATCCTCTCTGGTAGGGCTGCTGTCTATGCTCTGACTCAAGAAGTTATCCTCCATAGATTCCCTGAGTCCTTTGGGTTCCCTGACTCTTGCTGTGCAGTTTTTTCAGCAGGTATTGAAGTGGACAAGAACCTGCAAGTGTGATGCAAATTTCAGTAGTGGTAACATGGATATAACTTTCTAGCAGCACAGTGACTTCCCACTCTGTACTTCTTCCCACAGGTAACACTCCTGTCTGTTACCTGTGCTGTGTGCATTTGTGTAAAGGCATATCAGCTGGGCTGATAGACATGTCACCTTTGTAGAAGAACACCCCTTAATTCCTGTGATATATTTCCCTGTTTTTAACTTGTTGGCTTCTGTTACCTCAGAAGTCCCTGGCTCATCTCTGTAAGACTGCAAGTATGGTCCAGTATGGCTAGTACAGTTCAGAGCCACTGGCAGTGGGCCCTCGCTAGTACCCTGTCTCTCTAACCTTGACCTGTCATTCCACAGCTTGCCAAGGACAAGCCTGATATTGTTGCCCTCTCCTATCACACCTAATTTAAAGCTGTGTCAGTGAGTCCTGCTAGTTCTATTCGATGCAAACTGTGCACTTCACCATTTTCAGCCTTGTGAGCAAAACTGTCCTTAAGCAGATGGATCGAATTGTGATTTATGAGTGCTTGTCTCAGGAAACAGAATTTGGCTGTGAATCTAGTACATATGTGGGGATGGGTGTGCAAGCATGACTGTATATATGTGCAGACATTTTTGAGGTAAACCCCTTCAGGATTCATTGGGAAGAGAAGGAAAAGAAGATTGGTTAGTTGTTTCTTTTGCTTGGCTTTTAACCTGTCCATTAGAAAGAAATTAGAAGACAATACTGAATCAGTTCATTATAGTTCATTGTAATGTGTTCATCTATTTCAAATAATGGCAAGGCTATTGCCATCTAGTCAGAGAGACAACTTCCATTTTCTTGCTCCTTTAAAAACTTCTAAAAGGAAATAAGTACTTTTCCCCTGTGCCAACAGGACTGGAAATAGTGCCATCCTAGAAAAAAATGAGACAGTTCATGTCTTTCCTTGTTAGGTGTGAAACCTCACTGGCTAATATACAACACTAAGTCTGCTGAAATGCTTTCCAAATCATTGAGCTGTTTAATTTAAACAAGAAAGGTACATTTATAGGGCAGTGCATACTGCATGTGCATTCCTCTTGTATTTGCTCTGCACATTTTGTGGAAACATGAGAGTTCCAGAGTGGAACTGAAAGTGCAGATTAGATTATCTGATTTTGGTGCAATGAGGTTATCTTTACAAGGCTTTGAGAATGTCCACTGACTTCTCCAGTTTTCCAAGCAAAATATCTGAGTAGTAATGGTGTTCATAAAAAGTACTGCCTCATCAGAGCTGATAGACCTGATGCCCTATGTTGATGCTAATCTTTACTATATCTAGCTACAATTTTAATGGCTGAATCCAGCCTTCTGATGAGCTTTATTATTAATCTTTGATCTACTTTGAAATGGATGATCACAGCCATAAACTTAACAACTCTTGCAATTGCTGTCAATGATTTTATAACACCCTGAAATGAAATAGACCATTTTCGTAATAACACCTTCTAATAATTTTGTTAATGCAACAGTTAAGCACATTGAATTTCAATATAACTTCAGTTTGATCTGATAATCTGAACAAGGTGCTGGTTGAAATGAATTTCTTATTGGTGCTTGCCTCACATTCCCAGAATATACAATGAGCATTTTATCAGTAGTATAATTTTAAACCCTCTTTGAACTTCTGTGATATCCAGGTTCTTTCTGAAAATGTAAATGTGGTAGTTGATTCTGCTTCTCCTTCGTCCCTTGCAATTATCTCGAATCCTTTACCAATTATATTCAATCAGATGCTGTATTGACTGCAGAAGAGTTTGCAAGATGTGCCTCACAGCTATTTCTCATTATTATAATCAAAAGAGTGGGTTTTGTGATGAGCTCTGTGCTTTCAAATGGAGTTTGGGGAAAAAAGACTTCTCATTTGTAGACAAAATTCAGTCTCAAGAGTTTCCAGTATTTCACAAGTTGCCTCTGAATACATTTAGATTTAAAAAAATTTAAGAGGTTTATTTTAAACTTCACTTGAGCATTTAATTTTGGTTATTTATGACATGCGTGAAAAGTCCTCAGTGCAATTACCCAAGTTACCTGTAGCTGATCTGAACTGGGAAAAAAACTTTTACAAAAAGCATGAAACATCCACACGTAAAAGTTAGGAGGATTAAATTGCCACTGATTTTTTTTGTGTGTGTGTGTTCTAGCACTATAGAGTATGATACAAGTGTATTTCTTCTCCTCCTACTCCTCTATAATATTTTAAAGTGGATGTTTATGCAATTTACAAACTAGCATAAACAAACAGTGATAGAGGAATTGTATTACTAGCATTTAACTCCAGCTACATGGCTGTTGAACTTCTGCCTTCTTGTAGTCACACCTACAAAGTTCTGCTTCTACTCTCAGGGCACATGCAGAAGGCACTGTTATATCAAAGAATCAAGTATGAAAAAGGATCTTGGGAAGATCATCTATTTCACCTGCTTAACCTCTCTGAATGAACCTAAATCCATGTCATTTCTAACAGACTTTTGTTCAACCTGTTTTTAAAAATTCCTAGTGCCAGAGACTTCATGACTTCCCAGGACAACTTAGACTAGTAGCTCACTGTTCATACAGGTATAGGATAATTTCTTGCTTTATTTGAAACTGTACTTACATTTTCTTGAATGTTTGCTATAGTCCTTCTATGTCTATCTGCTTTATCCTGCAGTCATGTCATGTAGTTCTTAACACCTTTCAAGCATAGAGTAGCAAAGTGTCAGCAGAGACTTTACTGAGTACACTGGAGATCACTTTTTACATAACAACCGATGTTTTTGCTAAAGCATCCCAGGGTAATATACGCTTTTCCTGAAGCACTTTAACTGTGCTTACTCATATACAACTTTTGATCAACTATTCTGAAATAGTTTTCTACATATTTTCTAATCAGTTATTGCAGATCCTGCCTAAGTATGTGCCTGGTAGCTAACTTGATGAATCATCAGATCTCTGCAACTCATGAAGTTGCTCTTGATGAATTCATTATGGATAGCTTCATGCACTTGATTTTACTTCTCCAGACTGGTTCTCAGGAACACTAATAAATTCTTCAGGTTTATTTTATGTTAAAATTCTATTCTCCAGCACATCTGTACAGTTATCTATGAATTTGTTGCAGAAGGGCTACAGGGATGTGTTGAGGTCACTCCACCAGCCGGTGAACCAGGGAAAGTGGCTGAGACCGGCTGGTGGAAAAACTCAGGCATTTGAAAAATATATCTGTTTAAAGGAAAGGCCTCTCCCACAAATCCTTGCGGTTGGAATGTAACCTTACCCCCCAGCCCCTCAGATAAGATTAAAACTACCTCTCCCAGCAGCCTGTGTGGCTGCTTCCTGCCCTGGTCCTCTGCCCTGCCCCTTCCCTCTGCTCACTGGCTCCCTTCCCCGGCTCCGCCTTTGTACCGCCCCTGTGCCCTCAGACCCCTCCATAAAAGCAGGGTCCCCAGGGGCTTCGGACCTCTTCGTTCGTCCATGCTTTCAGGAATAAACCATCTCCGTGGAACTTGGCAAGCGGAGGGCCCTCCTAACTCTTTGTCTCTGGTAATTTGAGCTATCCGCCATAGGGTGTGGGGTGCGTGCCACCAGCGCCTACCAGCAGCGCAGGGCAGGAAGAGGGGCGTGCTAGCAGATGAAACTGCACCCGATCTGTCTCTCTCCGAGACAGTTTGGGGAACACAGCAGCTACCTCCGACTGCCCCATTGAGCCCCCACAGTCTAAACCCCTTGGCGTAATCAGGGATGGCTTCTGTGAGAAGCTGATAGGAGCTTCCCTCACGTCTGATACATCCAATGCCAGACAGATCTGACAGTCTCAGTGATGGCTGAGAGCAAGCCCATCATCAGGCTCTGGGATAATGTATGTAAAAAGAGAGAAAAAGTTGTGCAGGAACTATTGTAGCCAGAAAAGAGAGGAGTGAGAATATGTGAAACAGTTCTGCAGACACCAAAATAAATGGAGAACAAGAGGGAAGAAGAATTCCACATGCCAAAGCAGAGTTTCACCTGAAGCCTATGGTGAAGATCATGGTGAGGAAGGTTGTCACCCTGCAGCCCGTGGAGGTCCATGGAGAGCAGGTAGATGTGCCTGAAGGATGCTGTGATCCCATGGGCAAGCCCACAGTGCAGTGAGTTTGCTGGCAGGACTTGTCACCTTATGGGGGACCCACACTGGAACAGGCTCTTCCTGAAGGACTACATTCCATGGGATAGATGCACACTGGAACAGTCTGGAAAGAATTACAGCCTGTGGAAGGGACTCATGCTGGAAAGTTCATGGAGGACTGTCTTCCATGGAAGGGACCTCATGCTGAAGTAGGAGAAAGAGAAGGAAGAAGCAGTAAAGACAGTGGTGATGAAATGACCATACCTTCCATTCCCATCCCCTGGTGCCACTCAGGAGTACAAGGCAGAGAATTCATGAATGATGTTGAGCTCATGAAGAAGCAGGTTGGGCAGGGGGCAGGTGTAGTAAGATTTGCTTTTATTTCTCCTTACTCTACTCTGATTTGATTGGTAATAAATTAAATTAGTTTCCCTGAGCTGAGTCTGTTTTGTCTGTGACCATAAATAGCGAATGTTCTGTCCCTGCCCTTATCTCAATCTATAAGCCTTTCATTGCATTTTTCTACCCCTGTACAGATAAGAGGGGGAGTTATAGAGCTGCTCTCGGGCACCTGATGTCCGGCCATGTTCAATCCACTTCAGAAGATAAGTAAATATAACTTTACTATTACAGAACACACATGCCATTCTTAAAATACTGAGTAGGTACAGATCCAGGACAGGTAGTTCATGTATCTTTTAATTAGGTGCTTTCCTTCAGACTTCAAACCTTTCAGTCTCAACACATTCTTGACATAATCTTTATGGGCTTTAGTAAGCATTACCCACTTTGCTAAATATGTATGATAAAATTCACTAATATTTCTTAATTATCATATTCTTTTACTCAATGGATTCTGCCAGCTCTGGTTAATATGTCACAGAAGCAGCATATATATGCATATGCTTATCTTGAATTTCACAGGGTTAATTCATGAAAATTGTATGTTACAAAATAAGATAGTGATTGTACAGTTTGAATAGCTTCAGTACAAATTCTTTGTGATAGAATATTGACAATTACATTGCGTCTCTGTCTTCTTCATTCTCCAAAGTATTGATGTATATATAAAAACTGCATAAAACTTTGAAAAGTGTATATTAAAACATTAATTCAACAATATCTTAGTCTGTGCAATGATTTCCTATTAATTGGATTATTATAACAAATTCATTTAGCAGGAATGTCACAGATGCTTGCCATTAGTGTGACTACGAAAAGGATACCAAAAATGTGACATGAGATGTATTTACAGCTAGAGTAATACAACTTGCTTATGAAAAACATATGAAAGATAAGAGATAAAGTAAATATTCACTGTGAAAAAATGTATTCTACATGTGTGCAAGTAGACAGCTTTTGTCCAGTTGTAAAGTCTGTGAGGAAATTTCAGAGCCACAAGAAATCTTGTATTCATTATGTACCTTGGACTTGCTAACCTGTCCTCTGCTCACTAATCCAGCTTTCTTAGGATTCATTTTGACATTCTGGGCTCCTAAGTAGACTCAAACAGATGTCACCCTCTTAATAAAATTCCTAGAGGAATGTTTTCTTTTCCACATCAAAATTACACTGGTCTGCACCCAGACTGCACAAGGCTTCATCCTGGACCAGGAACAGGTTCGAGTTCCGATGTTCAAGATTTCAAGATTTCTCATAGTGCAGGAGTTTTGTGCACTTAGAAAGCTAAATATCACAGAATTTCAAATATATATAAACACTACAAATTCTAAATTTTATTTTCAAATATTATTTTTTCTTTCCTAGACTACCTTTTCATAAGTGGCATCATATGTACCCAGCTGGGAAAAGTAAACCCCAAGCTATTTGATATGTTGTGAGAGATGATAGGTAGATAGATAGATATCATTGCAGATTTCTCAGGTCTAGACTATTATTATTCTTTTTTAGTTAATAAATTGCAAATTATTTTACCTTTATTAATATCTTTGACATCCTTGGACTCCATCTAGTCTGAATTAAATATAGGTGATATTTCTCCTGTATTTGAAAGACCAAGTTCTGAAATAAGTTTGTGAAAACATGCTACATTTGGATATGCAGAAAAAGTCTTTTCCGCCAAACTTGTTATAAGGCAACTAAGGCAAGCAAATATGGTAGAATTTACTTTCAGACTGTAAGTGTCACTAGTGGTGTGATAATGCTCTTTCTGCACTAAATATGAAGAATATGAGAACGTATTTGATTTGACTGTAAGCTATCATTTTTAAGTTAATCAAAGTAACCCTCTTGCGCGTTTCAGTGCTGTACCAAAATAAAGAAGTAAAAAAACCCCTGTCATAGTTCTTCATTATTGGAACCAAGAATGACAACAACAAAGCAAAACCTACCATAAGTCAATACAGCAGAGCCATGGCAAGTTTCTCTTTCAACTGAAACACAAGGCAACTTTTGCTAGGTGTGTGTATGGTAAAAGAAGAGGGAAACATTAGCCAACCTGAACATATAGGAGTATTTACACCTGTAAATTACCCTGTATTTACAACTGCTGCTTCCCTGCAGAAACATCTGACTCAAACAGCAAGAGAATCATGATATTATAGCAAAAGATATACAAGTCCCATTGACTTAGTAGCTTAAATACAAATTTTAGATTGTAAATAAGATTCACTGGTGTCTACTACTGCAAAGAACTGGTGTGGTTCTGAAAAAATCTGTGCGTAAAATCCACTGTGCACTGCAGAACTCACCTTTGCAGCTCACTGATGGCTTAAGCTATTTTCCCAGTCTTGGGTTGAGCATATGACGCTGTTTTGTTATCCCATATCGCTGCTTTATACTAAACATGAATTCTGTGCCTCTAACTCGATTCCAAGAATTTTCAAGGACAAACATGAATACTCTTGTGCTGGGACTCAGGCGGGTTTTGTCTGGCTTTTTTTTTTCTTCACTCACTCACTCCTAAGCTCTCGGCTCTGCCACAGGCAGCAGGGAAGAGAGAGTTGGTTTTTTTCCTTTTTTTCCCCCTTATTTTGTTTTGGCCAGTGTTTTTTTCAGCTCTGTTTTTCAAGGGAGAGAGACAGAAAGCAATTTTTTTTTTTCCTTGGGATCTTTTTCTTTTTCCCTGAAACTGCTTTTCAACTGAGCTCAGATCCAGGACAGAGCATCTTAGCGCCGGCACCGCCAGGGGGAGGGGCCCTGCCTCAGCCCATCAATGGGGGACCACGCCAAGGACTCTGTACTTTACACAGGTTTCTCCAGTGCAAGTAGTTTATCATTTAATATTGTTCATTTATTTCCTATGCCTTGGAAATAAAACAGGTTTTTTTTTCATTCTACCTCTAAGGAATTGCCTCTGTCCGGACCGGGTGGGGGAGGGGTGGCTGATAGTCTACCTTCCCCCCGGGAGGGCATTTTCCTCCTTATATTGTCTCAAACCGGGACACTCACCCATTTGAGAATTATGCTATGTCCAGTGCAGCCATTCTGTCATTTACATTAATATTATCTGACCTTTGTTGTCATAGCTATAGACCAAACAATGCCTAGCATCATGCTAAGCAATGGGAAATGAGCCTGAAGTTATATGAAGTCCCTAGCCCTGAGAACTTGAATTTTAATTTTTTTTTAACCATGTACATTTACAGGATTAAAGAAATAAATATTTTCCTTTGTATTTCATTAACATCTTCTTTTTCCCCCTCTTCTATTGGTAGATTTTTCTAGCTTTTAATAATGCACTACCAAGCAATAACACTGGAAGTACATTTGTCTTAGAGCAGAAGTTTTACTGATATTCCATATGAATACTTTCTAAACATTTACTTCCTGTAACACCACAGTAAGTTCCAGGAATGGAATGCAAGGGAATTCAACTAGCACACAGCATAAACTCCACATTAATTATTTGCTTTAGATTTGGATATCTCCAAGAACACCCCCAAACACCCCTGGCTTTCATACAAAAAAATAATAAGTATCTGAAAATACTGAGAGGAATATTTTTCTCTCAAAATATCAGGAAATCTATTTTGTTAAAAATAGATTTATATTTGTCGTACAAGCTCTTGATTCTAAGACCTGAAGTTAGTGAAACGTGCATGTCTTTGTTATCTTACAGGGTTATCCCAGAAAAGCTTCTTTCTGCTAGCATTTTTCAAGTTGCTGAAGAGGAGATCTTCTGAGCAATGGAGCATTTATTTCATCAGATTTGAACTCCTCATTCAAGGAATAAAACCTTCAAGATTTTTGTTTCAAGGTGTTATGGTTAAAAATTATTGTGCAATTTTGCTGAAGTTAAGTGGTTTTTTTTAATTTAAAATGAGTGAAACAGGGTTTTTTTAAACCAACCATTTCTTGGGAACACTCATAGCTTTTCTATGTCCTGTTTTGAACTCTTTTGTATGTTGTACTGGTTTGAAAGTAAACCAGTGGAGAAATTAACCCTCACAAAATTACCTTGAGAAAGATTTCAGGTTGGAGTTCCAATTTAATGGAAAGATTACAATAAATGTTACAGATACAAAAAATGACACAGAAAAACTGGCTTGAAACCACAAGGTCAGAGTACAACCTGGCACCTTGTTGGCCAGGGTGATGGCCACAGTCCAATTAAGCAGTGCTTGCAGTCCTGCTGAAAGCAGTGGTACTGTGGAAGTTCTGGTGCTCCTGGGGATCTGCTGAGTGGTGGTCAGAGATGTCCCAAGTCCCCAAAATGCCCAGATCATATACAGTCGGATTCAAGCAGGAATGTTCAGTACTTCCCCCAGGGCGGGGAATTTCACATGGAATGATGTAATCCTATGAGTCATAGGATATTTCTGGGGAGTCCTTGATGGCCTATGTTGGCACAGCTGCCCAATGGGGCCGTTGAGCCATGATGGTCCACCGGCAGAGATGACCCCCTTAGGCTGGATGTAGTTATCCTGGTTGAGCCAATTTGTGAAGACAAAGAAACACTATGCTGCTGTGCAGGATGTGCCTCTTTCCCTTACCTTGTAGCCTGAGGAGTTGAGTGTGTATTGGGCAGCAGTTGTGAACATTTACAGTTAGAATATTACAATTACACTTCCTCTGGAATAATGTAGATGGGAGTAGAATACAGTTTGGTTATACCCCACACTGTAATCCAGGACATATGTCCTTGTCTGTAACGTAGTGGTGATATCTGACTGAATTATTCAGGAAGAGGATAAAGATTTTACTGTGCTGTGCGGAGTATTTTGATTTTGCATCTTTATCTACTCGGTATGAAGAATAGTTTCTAAAATCAATAGGTTAAATTTGTCCACTGGAAAACAACTAATTCAAGCCATAACAGAGATCATTAGCCCTGGTTCAAAATATATGCTCCGTACTGATGCTAATAATGGTGATATAGAAATGAATCATATTTTGCTTTTCTCAGAATATATGTGAACTGAACAATGAAAGGCTGTTTACATTAATTAGTACTATTTACATAGGCAAATATGATACAACATTGAAAAATGAAAATTAGAAGTTGTTTTTCATAGTCACATGGATGAAATTAAACTATAAATTGTTCACACTAGCTGAGTCTTCCTTTACTTTCAAAATGTAACAGAAAATTAATTAAGCCACACTTTACATTTATATATTAGCTAAGTTTGTCTCAGGAACTCTTATTAACCAGTGCAAGTATGTGATTGATAAATTGGTAACTCTAGATTCTGTATCTCCTAAGCATGGATTTTCACACTATAATTTCCTTCAAATTTCCTCAGAAGAAAAATTTGTTGTTGTACTCTTTTATCCTGTCAGTCTAAGAGTTCTCTAAAGCAGATCTCTTTATTTAGTACAGTACTCTGAGATGCTCACCCAATATATTTATACCTTTAGGCACTGTATCCCCACTGTTTACAGCCAAGCAGGATAGAAAGACTTCACATCACCACGCAAAGCATTTTTCTTCATTATGCCACTTGTACATTTCATTAATGTAGAAATTTTTGTGCCACTTATTTGCAGCTCATATGTTAATGTGAATTCTAATGTAAACACAAGCACCATCCCATTATAAGGAGTGGACTGCTGTGGATCAGGCCCTGAAGTCTTTTCCAATTTCTTTCAGTGTAAAGTATATAAATAAGAGAAACAAACTTAAATAAATTTGTGATTAGAGATGAAAAATATGTCTTCGTATGCTGGGGTATTTTTTACTTCAGTGACTTGTGGCTGTATATTACCCTATGTTGTATATAAGAAAACAGACTTATCCCATGTGTTTGAGGCTTAATCTTATCCATGGCATGAGCAGATCCCAGAGCGAAATATTCAAAAATTAAATTTCATGTCTTCCCTAGTGGTTGTATGTTGATGAAAGTGTTATGACCCATTTGTATAAATGATCCTCAAGTAGCTGTCAGTAAGATCTATGCTTAAACGTTGCAATGAAAGTAGATCAGATTACAAGAGCAAACTGTCAAAGAAAGGATGTTATCAGGTAAGCAAAATTCTTTATGTTTCACAGGGAACAGTCCCGTCTGTTGGATTTCTAAAGTTGTAGTTCCTCAATCTAGACAGAAAGAACAAACGATGGAGAATAAAGCCAGATTCTTTAGGACCTAGGAAGCTTGTCCTTATGGAAGCATGCAGCAATGCTTCCAGTATTATTTACAGAAACACAGAATATTCTGAGTTGGAAGGGACCCACAAGGATCATTAAGTTCAGTTCCTGAGTGAATGGCTCCTAAGGGGATCACACCCACAACTTTGACGTTACTAACACCATGCTCTAACTAACTGAGCTAATATAATAATGGTGGAGACTGAAAGCTGAGGTTCTGTTGCTTTGGAAGGTCAATGGTGATAAACCAAGCATTTTGGTAAAAACAGCATAGATATTTTTCAAACTTTTAAGGAATAATAATTCAGAATGTTGAAATGGTACTTGCATTGCATACATGCACTGCACCAACAGGTACTTGATCTCTTCAGTATTTTGTTATTTCAAACTGGCAATCTATTTGTCTACAGAGATGCTTTTTAGATGGATTTATGTTTTAATTACTCTCCAGGTTTGCCCTCACACATTATCTTGTGTCACAGGTGCAGCACTCAATCTTGACTGAGTGTCTGTAGTTTGAATCAGATCCCATCTCATCTCTTTCAGCTATGGCAAACTGACTCTGAGCCAATGCTCTGTGGGCAAGTGCCAATTGCCAGTTCATCACCCCTCTAAATACTGCATAATTTGCATGACTACTGGGATGCTGAAATAATCTCAAAGGATGAGAAGCCAGCAATGTCAGGCATTTATAGATGGGCATGATGACAGTTTTTAACAGGCTGTACATATCCAACCCTAGAACAAGCCTACACAGAAGTCCTGTTTAGACAAGTAATACTATGATGACATCTACTCAGCTGTAGTATTATCTGATTTCTATATGTGCAGGGAAAACAAGACAAAGTACAGACAACTGTCATGGGGAAGGGGGTATCATAATTTTGGATTACACTTGCCCTTTTATAATGGTTAAGTATGACAAGGGGAGAAGCAAAGAAGTACAGCTGAATATTAACAGCTTTACATTTCTGTAACAAGTAATATACTTGAAAAAGCTAACGATGAAAGCAGCAACCACTATTTCACTTCAGTAATGCAGAAAGTCAAAGAGAATGGCCTGGGATGATGAGACAAACAAGGCCTTTGGTGACACATACAGACACCTAAATTAAAAAGAAAAAAAATAGGGAAGACAGTGGTGCCTCAATGTAATAAATCCGTAGGTGTCCACACCATGCAGAAGGCTGACCACAGGCCTGAAGCATGAGGAAGCTGGTCTGCCACACTGGGCTTGAAGTAACCTGCAACTGGGGTCAGTGTCTGTCTTCCTGAAGTTCCTAGGGCTGGTTGTGGCTAGCTGTGAATAGGCTTTGTATAGCGCATGGAATGATGTGGTAAGAAGCAAGAAGAGCCAGCAGATTAATACCTGTCTCTGATTCTGGTGTCACTGGCAAAACTGTGTCTTCTTTGATCATGGGTTAGTTTATATGACAATAGGCCTGCAGGCAGCAGATGGGGTACACCTGTCTCAAGGGAGGAAAAGGACCTTGCACAGGATTTAACAGGACTCACTGAAAGAACTTTAGACCAGATTTGAAGGTGAAAGGGGTAAAACCAGGCCTGCTAAAGATAAGCCTGGGGGTAGCATGACACTGTCTGAGGGATGGTGTGCTAGCGAGCGGCGGCCATCTCAGTAGAGGCAGGGGATGAAGATCATGCAACAACAAAGATGTGAGAGCTATTGATGAGATAGAAGTCACAGATGTGCCTGAAAATAGTCACACAGGAATTAGGGATTCTCTCCCTGAAAAGGTGGCAGGACCAATATCCCAAATGAAGTGCATTAATATCAATGCTCACAGCATGGACAAGAAACAGAGGGAGCTGGAAACCATTTTGCAGCAGGAGTACTATGACATAGTCAACATCACAGAATCAGGGTGGGATGACTCACGCAACTGGAATGCTGTAGTGGAAGGTTATACTCTTCAGAATGATAGACAAGGAAAGAGAGAAGGTGGGGTAGCCCTGTGTGTTATGGAGTGTTTTGATTTTCTAGAGCCTAATTAAGGTGACAATAGGATTGAGTGTTTATGGGTAAGAGTCAGGGAGAGGGTTAACAGAGCAGATATCCTGGTGGGAGTTGTTATAGACCACATAACCAGAATGGAAAGACAGACAAAATATTCCATGAGCAGCTGGAAGATGTCTCATGATCACTGGACCTTATTTTCAGGGGGAGCTTCAGCTTAGCAGATGTTTGCTGGAAATACAACACAGCAGAGAGAAAACAGTACAGCTTTCTGGAATGTGTGGAAGGTAACTTCCTGACACAGTTGGTGAGAGATCCAACTGGACATTTGTTTGCAAACAGAACAGACGTGGATGATGTGAAGGTTGGAGGTTGTCTTGGGCACAACAACTATAAAATAATGATTTTTTTATTCTCAGAGAAGGAGTTATGAAGGGCAAAATAGTCCAGGAATGTTGGACATTCTTTAAGAAGGAAATCCTAAAGGCTCAGGAGTAGGCTGTCCCCATGTACTGAAAGATGATCCATTTGGGAAGTAGACAAGCTTGACTGAACAGAGAATTTGGGCTGGAAGTGAGAAATAAAAGCTCTAGAAAGGGGTTCTGGTCAGTGGCGAGTTGAACATGAGTCAGCAGTGCCCTGGCAGTCGGGAGGGCCCAGCATGTCCTGGGGTGCATCAGGCCCAGCATTGCCAGCCGGTCAAGAGAGGGGATTGTCCCCCTCTGCTCTACACTAGGGCAGCCTCACTTTTGAGTTGTGCGAGTTTGGGCATCACAATATAAGAAAAAAATATAATTACCAGAAAGCATTCAAAAGAGGGCCCCAATAATGGTGAAGGGCCTATCAAGGAAGCTGTAGAGGGAGTGGCTGACATCACTTGGCTTCTTAGGCCTGGAGAAGAGGAGACTGAGGAGAGACTTCATTATGGTCCACAGCTTTTTCATGAGGGAAGGCACTGGAGCAGGCACCAATCTCTTCTCTCTGGCAACCAGTGACAAGAGCTAAGGGAATGACATGAAGCTGTGTCATGGGGGGTTTGTGTTGGATATCAGGAAAAGATTCTTCACCCAGAGGGTGGTTGGGCATGGGAACAGGCTCCCCAGGGAAGTGGTCACATCACAAAGCCTGATAGAGTTCAAGAAGTGTTTGGACAATGCTTTTAGTTACATGGTGTGATTCTTGGGGATGGCCCTGTGTAGAACCAGGAGTTGAACTCAGTGATACTTGTGTGTCTTTTCCAACTCAGGATATTCTATGATTCTGTGGGAGTTTATAACCTTTGGCAAAAGGAACTCAGGAAGACTACAGGGAAGTAATGAGGTTATGCAGGGCGAAAATCAGAAGGACCAAAACTGGAGTAGAATTTAATCTGACTGCTGTCACAAATGACAATTAAAAATTATGTCTATAAATACATAAGTGACAAAAAGAAGGCTAAGGAGACTCTTCATACATTATTGGATGTGAGGGGAAACACAGTAACAAAAGATGAGGAAAAGGTTGAGGGGTTGAGGCCTTCTTTGCCTCAGTCAGTTGCCTAAGTCTTTTGCCTCAGATCTGTTCTGTGAGAACCCAGCTCCCTGAGCTGGAAGACAGGGATGGGGAGCAGAAAGAAGCCCTCACAATCCAAGGGGAAATGGTCAGCAACCTGCTACATCACTTAAGCACACACAAGTCTGTGGCACTGGTTGGGATCCCTCTAAGGGTACTGAATGAGCTGGTGGAAATACTTTCTGGACCACTTTTCATCACTTACCAGCAGTCCTGTCTAACTGGGAAGGTCTCAGGTTACTGGAAGCTGGCAAATGTGACTTGTCTACAAGAAGGGTCAGAAAGAGGACTGGGGAACTGCAGATCTGTTCCTCTGTACTGGGGAAAGTCATGGAGCAGATCATCCTGAGTGCCATCACACTGTAAAGTGATCACATGGAAAGTGCAGGACAACCCAGAGGGATCACAGCCAGCCAGCAGGGGTTTGTGAAGGGTAGGTCCTGCCTGACCAACCTGATTCCCTTCTATGACAGGGTGACCTGCTTAGTGGATGAGGGAAAGGCTGTTGATGTTGTCTGGCTATACCTTTGTAAATTCTTTGATACTCTTTCCCACAACATCCCCCTGAAGAAACTGTCTGCTCATGCCTTGGCATACTGTTCACTGGGTAAAAAAAGTGTGTGGCTGGGCCCAGAGAGTGGTGGTGAATGGAGCTACATCCAGCTGGTGATTGGTTACCAGTGGTGTTTCCCAGAGCTAAGTACTGGGGCCAGTTCTGTCTAATAATGTTATCTATGATCTGGATGACTGGATCAAGAGTACTCTCCGTAAATTCATGAACACCAGGTTGGGCAGGAGTGTCGGTCTGCTGCAGGGCAGAATGGCCCCACAGAGGAATCTGGATAGACTGGATCAATGGACCAAGACCAATGGTGTGAGGTTCAACAAGGCCCACGGCTGGGTCCTGCCCTTGGGTCACAACAACCCCAGGCAGTGCCACAGGCTGGGGCAGAGTGGCTGGAAAGCTGCACACAGGAAAAGAACCTGGATGTGCTGGTGACAGTGGCTGAACATGAGCCAGCAGTGCCCAGGTGGCCAAGAAGGCCAATGGCATCCTGACCTGGATCAGCAATAGTGTGGCCAGCAGGACCAGGGCAGGGATTATCCCCCTGTGCTCGACACTGGTGAGGCTGCACCTTGAATTCTGTGTTCAGTTTTGGAACTCTCACTAAAGGAAAAAAATTGAGGTGATGAAGTGAGTCCTGAGAAAGGCAAAAATGCTAATGAAGGGTCTGGAGCACAAGTCTCAGAAGGAGCAGCTGTGGGAGCTGGGGTTATTTAGCCTGAAGAAAAGGAGGCTGAGGAGGGAACTTTTCACTCTGCAACTAATTGAAAGGAGGTTGTAGTGAAGTGGGAGTTGGTCTTTTCTCCCAAGTAACAAGCTATAGAAGAGAAAATGGCCTCAAGTTGTATCAGGACAGGTTTAGATTGGATATTAGGAAAATGTCTTCATTGAAAGGCTCAGGCATTGAAACAGGCTGCCCAGGGAAATAGTTGAGTCACTTTCTGTGGGGGTATTTAAGAGACCCATGGATATGGTTCTTGGGGATCTAGTTTAGTGGTGGTCTTGGCAGTGTTAGGCTAATAGTTGGATTTGATGATCATAGGGGTGTTTTCCAATGTAATTTATTCTATGACTCTATGCATGTGTATGTGTCTTAGTGGGAGAATAGAAAACAAAACTGTCTTGCTATACTGCTCCCACTTAGAGAATAAATTTTAGATTTTATGCCCCTGAGATATTGCAGGTCCTCTAGCCCAAACTCCTCCTTGATAAAATCTGTGATATCTGTATCTATAACAGACTTTTAAAAATTGATCTATTTTAGACATCAGAAGGCCATTGAAAAGATGATGAAAAGTCCAGGACTGCTCTTTTCAGAGTTAATTTTTTATTTCCACTGTATTACTCTCATTCATAGAAGTAAATATACATAGAGTTCTTTTCTCAGATAAAAGCCTGTATTATTTTCTCTGTTTCCTTTCATACATGTCTTTCTACTTCTCTGGTTACATTTGAGTGTTTTCCTGAGTGGCCAATAATGCTTTTACTTTCAGACAGCTATGACAGTGATAATAGCCTACTTACCTGTAGCTATGGAATCCAAAAGACCTACTGATTGGACATAGTTAAAATAGAGAGATCTGCCAGGCAGAGTGCAAAGGATGAGTCCCCTGTTCAAGTTTGCCCTAGGCCCCATGTGAGTGAAAAGTTCATAGTGCCCCTATCTTGGAGTCTGTCTCCTCATGATCTCACCAGATGAACTACTGAAGTGAAATGAAGCAATTATATCTGTTGGGCTGAGATGTTCAATGATCTCCTGGGAGTGTGCGGTTCCACAGGTTTAACAAAAATGACTGTTAGATACATGCAAAGAATTTAATCATTTGAACTAAAAGTGTTCAAAGTCTACTCTTTTTCCCATAGAGAAGTCTACTTCTCTATGCTTGAACTAGACTTCCGGCACTAAAACTTTTTGTCTTTTCCTTAAAACACATTTGTCTGCTCATCTTGACATCTGGAGAAAAAAAAGAAGAGGTAGTACTATTCTAAATTAAATATGACTAATAAGCAATATCTGCTTGCTTTTTCAAAGAGGCCAAAATAATATACCTCAGAGGAGGGAACTGTTTTTTGGTGATCAAAGAACGGAAAAAAGAATAATGTGAATCAGATATCTGTGCTGATGTAAGCAGAACTGGCAATGTATCAGCCAAGACAAGACTTTCCATATTTTTCCCTGTCAAGTTCTTTATCCCATAGCAACAAACCATGTGTAAAAGTCTCAGTGTGATCCGGCCATTAGGTATGTGGGTTTCTTTCAAATCTCACAGATGAAGAGCCAGGCTGAAAACATAACTTCCACAGTGTGAGAGCATCCTTTGCTTTTAACATGTTTTACAAGGCACAACCCTAATCTAGCCAGGGAGGGCAAGATGCACAGAGATGGAATCCTCTTACATCTCTTGACCAAGAAGGCCAACTATATCACAAAAACACTCTAAGTGCTTTTAACTTGCCATTTTTATTTTAACTTGCCTTTAATGTGCATTGCATTCAATTCTGTCACTTCACATTGGCAGAGTTTATCCTGTGGAAATTATGTGATTTATAGAACTGGCTATGGAAAGTAGAACTCTGCATGTGTCTGTTTCATCCTGACTGTCTCCTTTTTTCCCCAAAACTCTGGATGTAACTTCCAGTTCTTTAATTTCTTTATATTCTCTCACTTTTCAAGTGTTTATACATGTTAATCCTCGAAAGTTGTTATTGCACCTGGTCCATTCCTACTATCTAGTCACTACGGGGCTTCCTGTGAGCTTCTTAGGAACATATTGGGCATCTTTAGGGTCATCCCTACCAATGATGACTTTTTTACTGTTCTTGTTCACTCTGCCCTTTGACCATCTGCTGCCTAATTTCAGCCTGGGGAGAGCTGTAATCACACCAGTATTTTGCAAACAACCCGAAATGGCAAGCTGTACACTGCTGCAGAGCAATGATTTGTATTCTGATACAATGAGAGCAAAATACAGCAATATTTACAGTTAATATTATTGAAACATGAAGAAGAATATAAGTTCTAGCGACAGCAAAACTATGTGGGAAAATGAAGAGTGAAGAGCAGTAGATGGAAATATTTACCAAAAAAAAAAAAAGGGAATGTACTAATGGATAAAATAAGTGATGAAACAAAGAAAAAAGTAGAAAATAATGCACTAAGTATGATTGAATCTCACCTTTGCTAGAGTGGTTGCTTTGTTACTCCTCTGTTCTTCTGAATCTTCAGCTCTATTTTCTTAGAAAATAGACCAGGGGAATGAAGATTTTTTTTCAGATAGACACACTGAATCCATTCCCCACCATATAAAGGAGTAATTAATTTGAGCTACTGCTGTCTGTCATTGTGTTCCGTTTTTTCTTTCTTATCACCTTGCTTAAACCTGAAGGAAGCAGAAAGTTCACCTATGTCGTTTGCTGGCAGCTGAAATTCTTTCTCATTTTTTTAATGGAAGCAAAAATAGCTCCCAAGATCGAGCACTAGGTGTCCTGAGGGTTTCTCAGTTAGTAAACGGAGTTGACAAGACTGGAATGCATTCAATCTGTTGCTGTCTCCTGGGCATCATTTATAGATTCTCTGTCAACCCACAAGATCCTCTATTACTATGAACAGTGTAATTAGTTTACAATTAAAGTTAATCACAAATCTATAAAAGAAGCTTCCAAATATTGACAATGATTAAGAAAGTGAAATTACCATATATAGCTAATTAATTCATGGTTAGAAAATTATAAAAGGAAATGAATTCTTAAAGCTCCTTATAACCCTGGTAGCAGAAATTGCTTTTTCTTACTTCCAGACTCAGCAATTATTTATATATCTCTGATATCCTGAAGGAGGTGATTAGGACAAAATATAAAAATAGTGTTTTCTGTCTACTTCATTTCTTTTCTAAAAAGTGTGTTAAAGCAGCACTTTCCTATGCAAAAGATTAGTTGTCTCCATGTATTCCAAGTCATCTTTCCACACTATCTTCACCCTTCTGAGGCTGCAGAAAACACTTCAGAAAAGAAGAGTAGCCAAACATAAAGTGTTTACCGTAAGAAAAAGGTAATAGAAAAAAGAAACATTATTCTGCTGGCATTTTTTCTATTTTTGACACTCATTATTCATGTCTTACCCATAGAAAAGGTATGGCAACTTGATAAAGGAATTTTCACATCTCTTAAATTGTCATTATTTATTTGCCTATTTATATTACCCTCTTGTTAGAGACTGAAGCTTTACTCTTTTAGACATTGCACAAGCAGGAAGTAAAATGCTGATTCTTGCCTCAAAGGACTTACGATACTCCAAATGGATATAGGCAGATGAAAGAATACAAGGAAGCAATGACACAAAAAGGGAGAATTATAATAGTTGCAGTACATCTGCAGAACTGTGTTTTGTGGTTTTGTATTTTTCTAATGAGTTTGTATTTTTCTAATGATAAAATAAGCAAATTTCAAATACATGTTGGTGAGCACAAAAGATATATGATAAGAAAGCAGTATTATGGATTCTTACGGAAAATTTTTGGCCTCATGTAATAAGCAGTATGGGTAAAAAAGAAGGAAAATGTTTATTTCAAAATGTAGCAACTGTGAGGTAAGGATGGACCAGCCTGGATGAAATATGTTCTACCGAACTGCATGTCATATCAATAGGGTGGTATTAAACCATGAAAAGCCCTGAGATCACTCAGGCTCGATACTATAGATGGAAGAGAGCTTGTGAAGATGTTAAAGAAGAGGAGACCTCACTACATTCCTGGGCAAACTGTTCCTCACCAAAAAAAGCTGCCAAGTAGCAGAGGCTGCCAATGGACTGTGGTGTTTCCATCCTTGTTTTTCTTTTCTTTGATTCATGAAAGGATCACGGAGAAGTGGGCAGCAGCTTAGAGTCAATTATTGGATCTGATAGCATAAAACAATCATTTGTATAAATGAAAAAAAAAGCAATGCAACCACTCCTACTTTCTCTTCTTTCTTCTGTGTGTGTGTGTGTACTCACGTGTGTGTGGTTTTGTGTTTAGGCATGATGGCGTGTGTGTGTGTGTGTATGTGTATGTTTGTGTGGTTTTTATTTCTGACAGAGAAGTCACTTTACCAAGAACTATTATGATACATGGTACAGAGAATCTGAGTGGTGGCAATCAAGAAAACAAAAGAGTACGTCCTTTGGAATTTTATACAATATTATAATACCAAGTGAATTTTCATGGTTAGTGTTATTACAGTGACTGACCACTTGGACTGAAGTGCTGAGCAGTGGTATGACCTCACATATACCTATTTAGAGAGCTTTTGAGAAAGTTGGTGAAAATTAGAAAATGAAAGCTATTCCGTATATTCCCTTATATTCCAGTAAGCACTGTGGCAAAGAATAGCTGAGACTATTTACAATGTGAAAGCAAGTAGCTCCACACATTGCCAATAACATTGCAACTCCAGATGTTGTAGAAGATGACACCAGTTGGCACACCTGCTTAAAAATTGTTGAAGGAGTAGGTAGAGAATAATCTCCTAAACAAGGTCTCCTACATTGTGGGTGGGGATAGACCTTCACAAACTGGCATCTCATCTGCTGTCTGGCAGTCAGAGAAGGTCCTGCTGAAGGACCGTATGCACTCCAAGGAAGCCACTATGGTGGTTCTGTCTACTGCAGCATAAGGGGCAGAAATAAATTCTCAGACCGCTGCCAGCCCATGAGGGCTGCATGAACATGAGCACAACCCTTTCTACAAGCACTCCAGAGCCCAAATTAGGACTGAAAGCCATCATCCATCTTCCTTGGCTTGACCTGGTTGGAACAGAGGTTGTTCATTTAAAGCAATTTACGTGAAATTTAGGCAAGTCATAAATCTTAATCTTTCCATATTCACTGATGGACATGCGTTCCAAGAAGATGAAAGTAGTAACACAAAATATGAAAATTGTCAGCACCACTATTTGGAGCTCATTAATTGCCTATCCAAAGTTAAATTTAGGAGTGATAGGCCTCTCATAAGTAGTTTGGACAGTTTGTTTTGTAGGTTGGAATAGTCATAGTTGCTAAGCCACACTCCATCATACTAAAAAAGTTATGACAGTCTGATGAATTCCCAGAGACTAAAGAAAACGTAATTTCTTTTTTTTTTTAAAGTAAAATGAAGGACTTTGGGAGTTACCCACCAGCCTCACTTCAGTAACTGCTAAGATAATGGAAGAAGTCCTGCTGGAAGCTATGTTGAAGCATATGGCAGGTAGGGCAGATTAAAAACAGGCAGTGTGGCTTCATCAATGGAAAATTGTTCCCTCACAAATGATGGAATGACTGCTTTAGCAGACAAGAGAAGGGTAACTGATATCATCTGCCTGGACTTCTGTGAGGTATTTGACATGGTTCTACAAAATATTTTTGCCTCTTAATTGTGGGAAGATGGTCCTGATGGAAGCACTATTAGGTGAATAAGGAACTAACTGGATGGCCATATCTGACGAGTTAGTCATGGCTTGATGTCCAAATGGAAATGAGTAATAATTAGTGTCCCTCAAGGGTCCATACCAGGACCACCACAGTTTATTATCCTCACCAATGACATAGTGGGATGGAATGCACCCTAAACAAGCTTAGGGATGACACCAAGCTGAGTGATGCTGTTAATATGCTTGGGAGTCAGGATGCCATGCAGAGTGACCTTGACAAGCATGAGGAGTGGGACCATGTGAAGCCGATGAAGTTCAAAGAGACCAAGTAGAAAGTGTTACCTGGGGTTGATGCAATCCCAATATCAATGCAGTCTGGGGTATGCATGTCTTGAGAACATCCCTACAGAGAACATGGGAGTACCAGTTGGCATTGTCTGCTTGTAGCCCAGGAAGCTCTGTGAAGAAAAGCTGAGAGATCTGCAGAGTTGCTTAGCCTGGAGATGGGAAGTATGCACACAGACCTTGCTGCATCCTTTCAATACTTAGAGGGGACTTACAAGAAAGGTGGAGGAGGACCACAGACTGGTCAGACAAAACAGGGGAATGGTTTTAAACTTAAAGGGAGTAGATTTAGATTGCACGTAAGAGAGAATTTTTTTTTAATTAGGGTTGTCAGACACAGGTTGACCAGAGAAGCTGTAGATGACCCATCCTTGGAAGTGTTCAAGCTCAAGTTTGACAGAACTTTTAGCAAACTGACCTAGTGAGAGATGCTTGTGCCCATGACAGGCAGATGGACTAGATGGTCTTTCAGGTTCTTTCCAACCCAGACAATTCGATGATTCTCTCACTGGCATAATAAGATATATTCTGTGGCTTACAGTGGCTCAGGCTTCCTATTAGTGTCATTTTAGCCAGTGGGAAAATAGCCAGCAAAAAATTCTGGAGATAGTAATTAATTTTCCCAGCTTTGATAGTCCTGAGTGCACACGTATAATTCAAAGTTGTACACACAGTATAGATCACTCTGTAAATGTTTTTGGTGTCCAATTACAGTGCAAGGTCCCTGCAATAAAGATCTATTGGCCCCTAATCTGTGTGATTTTCCTTCTATCATGTTTTGCCCAGTAGTCTTTGAGCCTGAGTGGCTGGACTGTATTAGATGCCCAAGATGTAGGTCATTGTTCTAAATATTCTGTGCAATGCGTCGCTTGTCTTGTTCCTTTTCCCTTTTCCTCAGTTCAAATCTCTTCTTACCTTTGTGGGGCTTTCTTAATGGGTTCAGTTCCTCAGATACATATATTTACTCTCCATTGTTCTTTGCAATCAAACTTCATTAATCCATCTCCTTGACCTCCTTGCTGTGAGGAGGATATCAGAGAGTTGAATATGTAGGTCTATCTTGACTAATCTAACATGTAGTAGCAAGCAGGTGGCTTGTTTGGGTACATCAAGCAAAATATTCTTACCAAGCCAGTTTGATTTATTCTCTTTTGCCCTTCTTCACTAAGTGAAGTTGCTACCTCCGGACTTGATAAAAATCTGTTCAACCATTCTCCCTCACTATACATTCATGTTTCCTTTGAGTTAGTTACAAGCAAACAGTTTCCTGTCCTGCACTGCAAATGAAGGCAGACTGCCTCTTCAATCACTGATGTAGTTATATATATAAGTTATAAAGGACCAGCAACCCCTTTTCTTTCCACCTTCCCAACCCTCGAAGATTCTTCAAAGCTTTTCTGTGTGGCATGGAAGTAGGCTGATTTTAAAACTGGCTTAGTTTAATAGCTTTTAAAATCTGCTTAAAAATTTTTCTGTTTCTTCCTCAATACCATGCAGGCTGAGCAATGGACACTCCAAAATCCAGATTTCTCATGCTGCTAGGTGTCACCTCTGGGCTGACCTTCAGTCTTGGTAGGGGGAATGGACCAACCAAAAATAAAGATTTTAATAAAAGATTTCATGAGTGACGGGGGTGGCAAACCTGAGGGAGGAGCATTTTCTTTGTACTTGCCTTTCCTCAGAAGGTGTCCTGGGTTTGCCCTTGCTTTGATTGATAATGTATTCCTCCAGTATGCAGTACAACCTACCCTTCATACAACTGCAAACTGTGCTGACGACTAGAGGGCCTTTCCTCTTGTTATTGCAAAAAGGATTCTTGTTCAGTAAGCTGAAGATCATCTTGATTTGACAAATATTTCCTCTTTTTGTTCTTTGCCCTAAAATATGTTGTGCTATTTGTCAGCACTAAACTCTTTTGCTTTCTTTGTTCTGCTGTGCCTGACCGCACTGTTGCTTTGTTTATGCTAGTACTGATTAGCCAAATTGGTAGAAGGTTTTATTGAGGCCCTTGCTCATAACATTGTCTCAGCCTCAAAGAAAGGTTTAGTTGTGTGTGGAAGGCAGTGAGAACATCACCAGCACGTGCTTCCTCTGTGTACAGATATGCTGGGCTGCTGCCGTCAGTTCTCATATATAGAGCATGGTCATACCTGGTAATTTCTTGGATGGGAACTGGCATCAGGCATGAAAATTCAGCAATAGAGGGTAGTGTTAGAATCAGGCAACATGTTTTTTTTGCCTAAACCTTTACTGAACAAGTGCTTCAGCATTGTCTCAGGGTCCTGAGAGAAGTGTTTAAATTTAATTCAGAAATAACACCAAGCTCCCAACTGCTTGAGATGATTAAAAATCTCAAGACTCTCTTTCTAAGAATAGGAGTATGACCCTGATATCTTGGCCAAATTCCAGATAGTGAAATTCCATTCAGCCAATATGAAATATACCTGTCATTTCAACTGCAAAGCTTTTCTGAATTCCCAAAGGGAACTCCTGTTGAGTTTTGAATGCTTTAAATTGTTGTCAGGTCCACCACTTAGACACAGCATTTCTGGAGTGGGACCTGTAACAAAATCTACCTCCCAAGCACATTGGAAGAAAAGAAATAAATTAAAGGCAGATATCATCCTTATTTCCTATAGTAGCACTATCATTATCTCAAACTCTATCAAGCCACCAATTATTTTTTATTTTTCTTCTTAGTGATGTTGATTTGAGATTCCTCACAGGAAAAGAGATAAATGAAAGATAGATTACAAAAGCAAGAAGTTGTAATGAAACTAAACCAGAAAGTGGTATGCATGTTAGGCATGGCATGATGACACTTTAAATGCTTGGTCTCAGAAGGGCGATGGATATTGCATAAGAAATTTCATGTTTTGAGTTGATTTTCCTTTTTATTTGAAAATAAAAAAAACCCCCCCAAAATAGGTGATGTAGCCATACTGAAATCATCTTACATAAAATTATAGAAGACTTTTTTGTGGCAGCTCTACTGCTGCAGGGTGGGAATTGGAAGGAAGGATTCAATAGAATCTGTGTGATATCTCCAGTCTCACCAGTGATGTATGAAATAAGAAAATTCTAGGTGGAGTTAAATTACAAATGACATTTTACTATAAGTTGACCAAGAAAAGCATAATTTTCTACTGTGCCAGAAGTGTGTACACAGCTCGGGAAAGGAAGCTGCATTCACATTATCCCATTTATTAATCATTTGACCTCTTACCAGAGAATTGGAACTTAGGACATTTCTATTCCACTGCTAAAGATGATCATGGCACTAATGATTTTCCCTCCATTTTTTGTGGATGTAAATACTACCTGGACAAAAATAATGTTTGAGGGATTTAACTAAGGAAGATTTTCTTTTACCAGACACATCATATACTACTGAAACAGTGCAGATGGGCAAGTATCATTAAAACCTTAGCCAAAGGAACCTTGGTTATAAGCAGTTTGATAGGAACACACATAGGAACTGATAAACCTCAGATAAATAAATATTGCATATGCTCTCTCCTTCCAGCAGTGTTTTGGTCACTACCGTCTGTCACTAGCAGACCTTCTGCCTTTGGGCTCAATTTTGGCAGCTGCTTTCATTGCCCTCATCTTTTTATTCCATCCTAAGTTTTTTATTTCCTTATTGCTGCTTTTCTGCTAAAGGCTGAAAAGCCTTCCTACTCTGTGATGAAGTGCCATAGGGGAAAGTGCTTAATTTGCTGCACTCCTCCCTCTTTCCTTAGAAATTGTGAACATGAGCCCCAAGGGTTCAGAAAATAACCCTATCTGACCTTACTCAACCTCTTTCTGCATGTGCATTCAAGGCCAAGGACAGCAGTGTGTTTCGGTATTAACAGTTACTTTCCGTGCCTGAGAGACAGCAAGACTGGTATGAGCACAGGATGCAGCAGAGACATGCCAGGTATATTGCAGCTCATCTGTCTTGCTTCTGCATGAGCTGAATAGCATGGGTGCCTCTGGACTCAGAGCTGCCATATGGAGGACACAGTCCTTTGAGGAAGGTGCTACACTTAAATTTGCATACGTTCTCTTAGACAAGAGATTGCACTATCCTCCAAAGGGAGACTTTTCTGAGAGACAGCAGATGTCCTACACTCTCACAGATCTGCTTTTGTAAGGCCCCTTACTACTGCTCTTTAAAATGGCCTCTGTGGGCTCTCAAAGTTCTTGCTGAATTTGTGAGAAAAAAAAGGAATGTCCTTGATGTGTGTGATTTTTGTTTGGATCAACTGGAAGTTGTTGGCCTGGTGCAAATAAATATTTTTCATGTATGGATTTCCACTGCTGTGCAGGATCTCCAAAGGTTATTTACTTTAGGCTTTAGACAAAAAAATATTTTTGAGTTTATGGAGTATTCATATTAAATGGAATCACAATTTTTCTTTACAAATCTGACTTTCTTGTTTAGTATATGACTTCTTTTCTCAGGCTCTCCTCATAATTTTTCAAATGCTATCTAACTTATCATATGTAATATCAAGTATTCATAGGACTAGATAGCATGTAATCTATTGTGTTCATAATTTAATCTGAATGATATAGTTAGAATCATACCTCAAAAGCATACTACAATTTTGTTTTCTGACTATACATGTAGTCGTGATAGCAAGCATTCAGAACACACGGGTTCTCAATTGCTAATTTGGCTCTCTATTTTTTTCTAGTGTCACCACTTACTAAGTGCAGTATGTGTTAAGTGAATATATATCCCTTTTGAAATACACGGATACTTAAAACTGGTGAATTCCAATGTTCTTCAAATTAGCTGGAAATTAAACAATTATCTCAGTTACAATTACTTCTATCAATAGTTTCACTAGGTTGTTTTCCAATGTCAGAAGCAACACTTTTTTTCCCAATGCACAGATTAGAGAGTGAATGCAAGCAATGTGAAACACTACACAGTGAAACATATAGGGAACTAAGGAACAACAGCAGTCTTATGTGATTCAGAACCTCGTGATAAATAGTAACAAATGACATGCTGTCTCTGGACACCTGCATTCATAGAGCACAAAACAAAGAGCTTCAGCAAAACCTTAATCTTTAGCAATCATTATATATTTTTAGTGCAAATATACATGTGGGTCAAAAATTGGTTTGGCAGCTGTTAAAACTTGATGACAACACATTTTTTTTTATACAACCAAGGACCCCCTGTGAGGATTGAGAATGGTTTGTGAGAGATGAGATCCGTCTGATCAAGCAGAACAAAAAGCATTTTGTCAGCTGGCTGGCCAGCCTGGTGAGGAAACTTTTGAATTAGGAATGGGGGAGGAAGACTAGCCACTGCTATATGAGGAAGCAATGAACACAGTTGGGGTGTAGGTTGATGTAAACAGGAGGGATGTTGTAATCAACAGAATAGGGCAAAAGGTAGCCCCACCCAGATATGTTCACATAAATAGGGAAGTGCCTACAAGACAGAACTGTAGAGAAGGCTTGCATTACCTTCCTGGGAAATCAGAACAACTTACTGCCTTTCCGAAGTGGACAAACCAGAGGAATTAAAGGTCTGTGTGCAGTTACAGACTTATAGTCTCATTGGAATAAGGGAGACATGTTGGGATAACTCACATGACTGGAGTACTGTGCTGGGTGTATATAGGCTATTAAGGAAGGACAGGCTGGGATAGCATGAGCGGAGTAACCTTCACACAAGACTGCAGTGGGGTGCATGCCTACAGGTGAACAATGAGCTAGTGAGAGCTGATGGGTAGTGATTAATTGTCCAGCCAACATGGATGACATTGTTGTGGTTGCCACAGCCTGCCTTACTAGAAAGAAAAAGTAGATAAGGCTTTCTTGACGCAACTGGAAGTGTCCATATGTTCACAGGCCTTGTGTTTTATGAGAGATTTGAAGCCCAGCAATATATGTTGGAAAGAGAATACAGCAGTGTATGGGAAATCCAAGTCATTTTGGGAGTGCATTGAAGGTACCTTCCTGACACAGGTAATCAGGGAGTCAATGAGAGAAGATGCTCCATTGGACCTCATACAAACAAGGAAGAATTGGTCAGAATATAAAACTCAGGAACGGGCTGTGGTGTCCATGAAATGTTAAGGCAGCTGAAGGATTGCAACAGAAGAAAGAGTAGGACCACAGCCTAGAATTTTGGAAAGACTCTTCAGACTCTTCAGAAATCTACTTGGAAGAATCCCATGGGTTGCAACCCTAAAGAGAAGAGGTGTCCAGGAGAACGGATTGATTTTCAAGGATTGCTTCTTGCAAGATCAAGAAAGGTGCATTTTTACAGATAGGAGGACTTCATGGATGATCAGGGGGCTTTTGACTGAACTCAAAGGAACTGTGCAAAAGGTGGAAGCAGAGAAAAAGTACCCTGGGACAAGCATGCAGGTGATGCAATTTTGCCTCTAAATAAAGAAAAGCTGGAGAAAGGCTTAGGGTGATAAAAAAGGTTACCTTTAATGGAAGCTTTCCATGGTGCCCAACTCACTGAGAATGTCCCCCTGACATAACACAGAAAAAAGTGTTGTTTTTATAAGTTTACGAAATAGCATACCCCACTACAACCTCCAATTAGGAATACAGATATTGAAGTGCTTGACATGAATGTCCAATCAGCTTTCTTTGTTAGAGATAGTATATGTTATGAGAAGTTATTCATAGTTATGAAAAAGAACATATTAGTTGTGTCTCTGTTCCCCTGTTGTTATGAGCAAACATGTCTCTAGAAGACAACTTTCGTTTACAAGAGAATGTGTTGGGATGGTGTCTTGTCCTTGGCTCCCAGAGGAATCTTAGACCAGGCATGGCCCTCAGGAATCTGCTCGGAATCTGTTTACTTGAAAGAAAAGTACTGAGGCCCTGTGGTTAGGGAAATATAACTATCTAGTAACAGTCTATAGAGCTATGAATATATGAAGACTAAAACCAAAAATCGTTCAGGCATCACAGGTATGGGGTTAGGAAAACTAAAGCCCCTCTGGAGTTAAACCTGAAAAAAATATGTGTGAAGTGCAAGGAAGAAGGTTTCTACACATGCATAAGCATCAGAAGGAAGTTGAGGAAAAATATGGGAGTGTTGTGGAAGGAGGAAGGGGATATCATCACAAAGGACACGCAAAAAGCCAAAGGAGTCTTTGCCACTCTCATCTTGGTCTTTACTAGTAAGACCTGCCTTCAGGAATTCCAAGGCAATAAGAATCTTCTCAAGGATCATTTAAACAAAACTGGGTATACATCAGGCCCTGGAACCTGATGGAATACATTCCCAAGTGCTGAGGGAGCTGACCCATTTCATTGCAAGAAGAATCTTGATTAGCTTTGAAACTGGCAAGTAAGGGAGATTCCTGAGTACTGGAAGAAAGCAATTGCCATTTCTGTCTTCCTGAAGGAAAAGGAGGAGGATCCAGTGTGACACAGGCCAGTCAGTCTGACCTTTATCTAATGGAAAGCAATGGACTGAATCCTCTTAAAAAACATTTCCCAACACATGAAGGACAAGAAGGTCATTTGAAATAATTAGTAGGGATTTATAAAAGGGAAATAATGTCTGACCAACTTCATAGACTTCTATGATTAGGTGACTGTCATGGTGGATGAGGAGAAAGCATTGGATGTTGTTCATCTTACCTTTAGCAACATTTTCAGCTCCATTTCCTGTAACATTCTCACTGATGAACTGATGAAATGTGGGCTAGATTTATAGGCAGTGAGATGGATTGAAAACTGGCTTACATGGTTGTGACTAGAACACAAGTTTCAGATTGAGGCTAGTTACTAGTGAAGTACCCCGGTGATCAAATCTGAGGCAAACGCAAATTAACATCTTTAGTGACTTGGGTAATGGGTCAGAATGGTTCCTCAACAAGTGTGAGTAGAGTGGTTGATAGACCAAGCTGATCTGTTGCAACTTGGATGTGCCTAGGAGGACAAGAAATGGACTAGCAGAAACTTCATGAAGTTCAACAAAGGCAAGTACAAAGTTCTACATTTGGACAAGATTAATCCCACTCATGAGGAGAGGCTGAAGATTGATCAGCTGGAAATTAGTGTGGTGGAAAATGAGTTGGTCTGGTGGACACCAAGTTTATAATGAACCAGCAATGTGATTTTGTGACAAAAATAAAGGCCAAAAGCATTGAAAGCTGCATGAGGCAGAGCACTGTCCACAGGTAGAGGGAGGTGATAGTTTTCCTGTATTCATCTGAAGTGCTGGGTCCTATGCTGGGCTCCTCAGCACAAGAGACACATCAAAAGACTGGAACAAGTCCAGCAAAGGACCTCCAAGATGAAAAAGGGACAGGAGTAAGATGAGGCAATGGATATTGTGTAAAACACAAGAAATTTCATTTAAACATAGGGAAAAGGTGGGCTGGGTTTTTTTTTATGGGGTGAGGTTGGTTTGTTTTTGTTTTTTTTTTTCCCTGTAAGGATGGTTTTTGGAACAGTTTGCCCAGAGAATGGGGAATCTTCATCCTTGAAGATATTAAAATTTCAACAGAACACAGCCCTCAGCAATCCACTGTAATTGACTCTGTTTTAGCAGGAAGGTTAGACTAGATGATCTGAGTGATACTTAAAAACTAGATTGAGTGATGCTTAAAAACTTAATTCTTCTCAGTCTAGTTATTTGGACATCCTCTTAAAGATGTCTTTGGGCAATAGTGCCAGATAAAACAAGCAACAATAGCTTCTGTAAAAGGATCATTTAAAATTAACTACAGAACTTTACACCAAAGTATTTGTCATGTTAAATAGAAAAAACTGAGACTGGAAGTAATATGTTAGGCAGGGCTGATACCTATTTGAAATCTGGAAGTTATGTTCTAAATAAATTACAGCAAACACAGCTGACCTCATAAATCCTTGGAAATCAAATTACTTCCAATAATTAATCTGTGAAATAAACATGTGTGTCAGGATTTTCATATCTCATCTTCTCACTCTCTTCACTTTTACCTGCCTTTGGGATGTTCAATCAACTGGAGTTTTTAAAATGCCAAGAATTTGCAAATGATAAAATGTAACTTTGTCAAAAATAATGTCAGATGGCAGGGCTGCTCTGACACTCACAGTGCATTAAAATGGAATAAAAGTAACATAAAATGAAAGTGCCTACAGTGAAGGGAGTGGATATATAACATGTAATATAGAAAAGGACCTGTGTTTTAATGAGGTTCAATTTTATAAAAGTGCAGGTCTTCAAATTGGAATGTCATTGAAGTATTCAGACAGGCCTGTAACTTCCATCTTTTTGTAAAAGGAGACAGATAATTAAGTGTGCGTACCTATTGAATAACAACAGAAAGCACAACCTAATGTGATCCAGATCAAAACTGAGGCCCAGAACTGAGCTGTGACAGTATTGCTCTGCTTGCTTTTGAACACACAGAGAAAATGTTTGTGTGGTCCCACTGAACAGAGGTTGTATTGCTCTTTGCTTGCTGCTAAAACTTGTGCAGTAAAACTTGCTATTTATACTTGGTTTGAGTCATAGATGATTCTTATAACATAGAAGAAGTTTTTGACTGGAGTAGGAATGTAACAATATATACACCGTCTGTATTATGTCAAATAGAAAATAACAACAATTTGTGCCTTTCCTCTTCTTTAAAAGAATAAGAAAGATCTGTCACTCCCCAAATCTGCTTTGATTGATTCAGCTGTATTAACTCTACTAAGCATATGAAAAAAAATTAAATGCCTTTTCTGTTCCTACAGGACAAATCAGACAGTGAGATGAAGAAAATGAGTAAAGGGGCAGGAATCCTTTGGAGAAGGCGCCTTTCTGATAGCAATATCAAGGCAACTAGTAGGTGTGGGTTTCTTAATTGGAAGTAAAAGATGGAAGACGTTACAAGGTAAGTAGTAAGGTAGCAAAGGTATTTCAGGAAAATTGGAAAGCTACTGCTGTGCTGGTTGATTGCCCAGCATTGGGGGTGTTAGCATTCGTTGCACCTTCACCCTCTTGTACTTTTGCCTGAAGCAGTTATGGCCACTCATATTCTTCAGAGTCAAGGTATTTCTAGAAAGTGCTATTGTCATGGCTTCTCCTATTTTCTCTGCCCTGCTTGTGTTTTCCAAAACTAGGTGAGGGCTTTTAGAAGCTATGTGCAGTTTCTTCTACAGTCTTTTTTATCAAAAACAGGCTTATTAAATGCTTACTTTCTGGAAAATTTGTCTAAATCAAACATCCAAGAGGTTTCCTGTTCCTTAGTAAATATTTTTTCCATGTAAATTCATTTCAGACCAAGACAAATCCCAGGGGACAGAGATTCCTACAACTTCAGAGTATTTAGCAACAAATACATGAATGCCTCTTTAAAATGTGGTTAATTACAGCAAGATTTCCCTTGGATGAAAATTGGCATGTCTTTCTTGACTTCTACAGGAGTTATAGGTATTCTTACTCATGTTGATGGATTCTCCTTTGAGTTTGCTGGTTTGGATTAGACATCTTCTCAAAAGAGGGTTGTGTGTTTCAGATTAAGACTTTGTTTTAAAATTCACATGAATGTCCCTATTGTCTTTCCAGTGGTCCTTAGAGTCAGACAGTCAGGACAAAGCCACTCTCTTTTGCTGACAAATCTGAGTACAGACCGAAAGAAAACAAATAAATAAACAAACAAGAAACTCAACCCATCCCAACACAACCAACCAACAAAAAACCCCACCAAAAACCCCCAATATAAACCAAAAAAACACCAAAAAACACCACATAGGAAAAATAGCTAAAATCTCAAACTTGACTGAGAAACAATCTTATCATCCAGTCATTGCTAGTTACAAAGACTTCACTTCAAAGTTTATCTGATATAGTTTACGTCTGTGTGTTCATTAGAAGACACAGGCAAATGATTTGTGTGATTTCATTGAACTGAACTAAGATGTTCCTGGGACTCAGCTGTTAGCTCATGCAGTAACCTAATTGGTTTGCAAGATCCCACAGCACTGTATGAGCACTTCATGTTATGAAAACATGCCTCAGATGAAGGAACGAGAATCCCACTTAAATATCCACAGTTATCTAAAAGGTGAAACTTGATGAAGCAGGAGTTTCTGTCTGAGCCTCTCTTTAAACACACTGCATAATGAAGTGCTAAACTCACTGTGTGTTCCTACATTCATTCTGTATCCTTTCAGGTCTGCATTTGACCATTGCTGAAGGCCTTCCTGCAGAGCATTCTGTTTTACAAATAACACGATAAACATGCAAACATGAGCTCCGGGAAAAGCTACAGCCAGCATTCAAACACTTCATGGAGCTAGGGCACAAAGCTTGCCTGCTTATATATGCTGAAGTATGTGGCACCTCATCTTCACTCTTATTATTGCACCCAAATACTGGCACACACTACCATCACATCTTCAGTTTGCTGTGTGCACATGCAAAGGACTGCTTGGGACACAGTGGAAGCAAGTCTCATCAAAAGAAAGAATTAGTAATTTCCCTGCCTTACCAGACCCATTATCTCTCTAATTTTCTTTTAAAATATAATTGTGTGGGTTCTTTTTCAAAATACAAGTACAGTACAAAACATAATAGCTTTATCCAGGGTAAAACAGCCAAAACCACATGCAGATGGAAAGTTACAGTGGTTTAGAAGGTGCAAATACAATTTATGGTCAGTTAAAGACAGGTCAAAAGCAGATTGTGGCAATTCCTTTTCTATTTTTTGGTGTGATAGTAATGGATATGGGCTGAAATGACAGAAGAGCTACTGTAATTCTTTCTGTTTATGCTTTAAATAAAGTAAAATACACTCTGCGTAAGAAAACACTTTTTTTCTCGAGGTTAACAGTAGGCTTTTCCCCTGTGTGTTAATCCATGCACCTGGTTAAAACTTACTTCAGTCTCTGTACACAGCCATTCATGCCATAAATATGGACGACTAACCACCCAGAATGCAACTTACAGGCAAAGAAACTGAAGCACAGAAAAGGAAGATGATTTGTTCACTGTCCAGGAGGGAGATAGAGGAATGTCTGTGAAAAACAACCTGATTTTTAATCCCTTTTCAAGTCTGTAGTCACAAAGCTGTGCTTTCCAGCTAGAAATGGTTGTCATTCTTAGGGAATGTGGAAGGCTATAAATGTTTGCATTAGCCTTGTGTTATATCTCTACATAGATTGAAGCAGACAAACCATGGCACTTTCCTTGAAATCAGAACCTTTGTTGTCTTCTACTCTGAATGGGTTTGCACATGCAGTGTGTAAACCCCTTCCCAAGTAATGTTATGCTTTCACATGCAATCTGTAGAGTGGTGCTTGCCAAATGACTAAGATGTGTGGTTTAGGTAAGACAGGGTTGATAGAAAGGTAGGAAAAAACTTTGAAGAAGATTTTTAAATTTATGTTGTGACATCTTGGCTGGCTAAGGAGAGCATTCTGGCAGAAATCACTTAAGAGTATTCCCTCTTGTTGACAATGTGACCAAAATGCCAATGTGGTGATTTTGATATGCTCTTGGAAGGGTAGCACAGGTTTCCTTATGATGGAAAGACTTTAGAAAAAATTATTGAGTAAACTGAGATAATAGGTGCATCAAAAAGTCAGTAAAATCAGTATAAGAGAAGAACATGTGCATCTCAGCTGGTTGTAGTGTGCTAGCATTTTTGTTCAAGTAAAAGAGCAAACCGTGTTTGGGATGATAGTGTGAGTGCCTGAGGGATAGAAAGCAGCAGATATTGGTTTAGTGGGATCAGTGTTGAGAAGAATTACTGCAATGGTAGGAGGGCTATAAAAATAAATCTAAAATGTGGGAGAGGAAACTGGTAATGAAGCATATTTCAGAATCTCTTTTACACAGATTGGGGAAGAAGATGAAAGAGTGTGAAGAAAGGAAATTTAAAACTAATATGAGAAGGCAGGGACAAACAAAAGGGGAAAATATGTAGGCTCAATAGGAGGATTCTTAGAACTGAAAGACAGCCCACCCTCTTGCAGCATTACCGAGGCAAATTCTGTTCTCAGTGCAGCTGACGTAAAGCCTGACTAATTCCATCTGTCATCTAGACTAGTGCACATCTAAAAGAATTCTCAGAAAACAGAGTAAATTAATTTGAATTTACTTTGATCTATCTAAAAAGCAAGATTTTACACTATCTTATATTTGGCAAGCTCTTTTCTTCTATCTTCTGAACAGTAATTTATTTTCTCTATTCATTTTTGTTCCTTTGTTTCACTTTTACCCCTTTTTCTTCTTTTTTTCTGTTTTGCAGTGATAGTTTTAGGAAAAGAAACCGAATTCTTCCCCCATCTAGACTCTCTCTTTAAGAGTCATGTGAAATGTTCCTGCAGCACTTATTCAAGACCCTGATAGATGCTGTTTATGTTGATATGATCCATTCTATAATAGGAGCTTAATATAAAGTGCGCCCTTATGTTATGCTTCAAATCACACAGGTTTCAATTCACACTCTCCCAAAAAGCAAAAATGAGATTAGCATCTAAATTGAAATTGACGCTAAAGGAATCTTTGGACAGAAGAGGACTAAAAAAAAAATCTGAGTAGCTGTTTTGGGTTCCTCTTTACACTGTATCTTGGTCATTTCTCAGGAAATAAGCTTTCAGTAATAGGGCTAGTCTTGTACAGGTGTGCTGAGAGATGTAAAAGGAAGAAATTTAACCCCATTTAGTTAATGTCGTTAACTTCAATGAACGTTTTTATCAAGAAAGCCTCAGCTCAGCCTAAGTGGGGCTGCAAGAGCTCCAGCTGCCTCATCTTTCCCTAATGAGAGGTGCAGGTAAAGCATATTCCCTGGTCTGTCAGTTTCCACAGTCACTAGCAGTCACCCCTGCCCCCATTCCCCTCCACCTCAGCCAGTTCTCAGAGCTTCAGGAACAATTTGGACATGCAGACATGCTTTCTTTTGACACCACATTGCCCTGGTAGTCTGTCTGGCACAGAGACAGCAAATGGTTCGAATAAAGGGAAACTCTTTTCAGATATGTTGCATTTCCTTAGTTTACTACTAGTTCATGTGTATACTCTTAAAACAGTGTTCAGAGTAAACCCAAAGGAAAAATCTTTAAATGATTCATTCTTGCCCCCATCAAAAATGCACAGTATGGTTTCCAAACTTGCTTTGCCCATGTTCACCGACTATAAGTAAGGAGATCTGAGTGATGCATGCCCCCTCAATTCTCATTACCTTCAGTGTGCAGGGAAGACATCAGGAGGTTTGTCACAAACTTCCAGTGACAGTAGATTTCCCCTTAATGAGCTCTTAAACTGATGCCTCTCACCATGTGCAAGTGAAGGAGTCAGAATCTGTGTGATAAATACTAGCAAAATGAAATGAAATAAAGAACTGAAAATAAGAACTGATGAAAGAAAATGAGAATGGGCTGAGGAAGTATAATGGCATCATCACTTTTTTCACAATTTTGGGCACAGGCATGAAATGGTGGAAATCTGAGCATTGCATAGTAAATATTCTGGCACTAATGGAATGATTTTAAATGCACGCTATTATCTTTCTGATGAATAATAGGTGGTACCTGCAAGAAAGCCTGGCATGAGGAGGAGGAAGAGAAGACCCATACTCTTCTATGGGATCCCCTCACGTATTTTTAAACGTGGAGCAGCTTGAGCATTTCAAGCAGCTATTGCTTGAATCACTCATGACAAATTGTTAATGGTTGTGTTACTAAGGGGAAAATGGGTGTTTATGTGACACAGACTTTCATAACACACAGCAAAACCCAAGCAGTATGTGAGGGAAAAGAGTGTGTTGATATCTTTTTATTCAGCATATGCAAAAAAATTCTAACCCCCCCTTAAATTCTTGAAATACATTAATTCAGCCACTTGCTCCACCTAGTTCTATTGTAACTTAGTCAAATCACATTCTTTCTAGCAGGGTTTCATTTGAACAGAAATAAATTAAGTAAAATCGTCAGAAATATATGAATCTATTGTTATCAGATTTAGTTACTGTTATCAGTTTAAACCAGCCTAACTGAGACAATCTAGGGAACCTGTTCCCACCCTGCCCATTTAAAATATCAAGATGGACTTTTGCAGGCAGGTCACAATGAGTTTGTAGTTTTAATTCCCATAGCAGCAATTAGTGCAAAAGCAAGTCCTATTTTCATTTCACTAACAATGGACTAGAGTTCCATAAATCTGTCACTTATAAGACTTAAAGATCCCATGACTCTATATGAAATCACATCAATTGCACTAGCAGAAATTGAAAATGGACATTTATAATGACTTACTAAAATTCTTGGTCAGCAATAAAATAAATTAAAACGTGTCTCAAAAATGTAAGGAGTTATGTGCTGTATTTTCAGTCAATAAAGATAATGACAGTGTTCAAAGCTGTATTACAGCTGGTTTTATAGCCAAACTTTCAGAGGACAGTTGTGAGACTGACCGAAATGCATGTTTGGACTTCTGCCCAAGAATTAATATGCTAAGTAGAATACCAACAAGAAAACTGGGAAAATTCAGTCAGAAACACATTTCCTAAGAGTTTTGTTAGGTAGTTTTCATGTTGCTATCCAGATGACAATTCCTGATCCTGTACTTACTCTTCTTCATTCCCTGTACAGTAGCCATCATATTCATGTGCACATATACACTAATATAGACAAAGTGTAAAATCTGTTATTTTATCTACTTGCATTTTTTCAGCTGACAATTTTCTTGAAGCTCTTTTAGTAGTTCTTATTTAACACAGTGTAAGAAAGCAAAAGAAAATGGACTTCTTACCTGATACACAAACCTTTAGACCTGAATATTGAATAAAACCCATGCCCTTTATTCAACGTAATGTTGGTATGTCAGATAAATAAACTCTAAATTAGTATATTTTTTTTTTCTCTCCATGTGTCATTCCTGTCTCCCTTCTTTTCGTTCTTGTCCAAGTTACTCTGAATCAGAAGCATTTTCCTATTTTCTGGATATAGACTTAACTGAACAGCCCATCTATCAAACTTTCAACTAAGACATAACATCAAGTTGTCATATTGTGTTGTATAAAGTCTTCACCTTTCCTAAAGCAAGATAACAGTAGTAACAAATAAGCCACTACCAAATTTCCCAAAACATCTGTAGGGTTTATTTTAGCTACCCCTCTAAAACCAAATTTGCTTCATTTGCTTAGAAATAATAACTACTGCTTGTGCCCTCTAACACTCATAAGAAGTTATCTAAAATAACATTGCCAAAAAAGATAGATATAAAACTCACTGACAGTGTCAAGGAGATAAAAAAATACACAGACAGAACTCATTAAAATAAACAATTACTTGCAAAATAAAATGTTCATACATCAAGAATATAAGAAGTGTGTAATCTGAAGATTTCAGTGAATACAGGAGTTTAAGAGATCAGCTACTTTCAGCAAACATATCTACAAATACCTAATATGGAAGAACTATGAAAGAAAAGTTAAATTTGCAATAGAAAGCATAAGAAAGAAACCAGGTGGGCAAAAATAATCTGAACAGCTTATTCTGCATGTCTCAGAATATGAATCCTACAACTAAATGGAGATGTTTAATCTGAGTTAGTCACTGTGGTTTTCCTGTCTAATCTATGACAATCTAATCAAACCAGCCAGTGGTGTCCTGGACATGATTAATTTCTTCTGAAAGTTTATGTCTAAAATAAGCCATATCAATCAAACCTGAAAAGTGCCTATGAGGGCACTTTTAAATGAAGAAAAGTTCAGTGATTGAAAAGGGAGTTTAAGAGATTGTCTCAGACGTGTATATCTACACGGTAGACATATACATCTTGATAGATTAATTCTGCCCTTGGGCTGTGTAATTTACATTCAACAGCTATTGGCAGCTTAATTTGCAGGTCACTGGGTCAGATTCTGTCAGTGGAAAGCAGAGAAAAGACTAGTATGGACAATCAAATTATTCCTTCTTAAATGTAAGAAACAGGAAAAATTGCCACAACATTTCTCTTCTCTGACTCAGCAGCTTTGAAATTACATACTTAATTATATAAATAATGCCATACTAATATTTAGAAAGCTGATATGTCAACATTCCTAAAATATTGAGATGCAGTCACTTTCAACTAATTAATTAGGCAATGCTAATGAGTTAAGGCAACTAGGATAACTCCTCAAGTTTTCCAGTTCTGAAATAATGTATTTGTGAAGCCTGAGCTTTTCTTAAAATAGAAATGTGATCAGTGAGGTAAGCAGAAGGGCAGAGAGAAAATATTATGAGGAAGACCACTAAATTGAGTGAACATTTGCCACTGAGCAGTCCAAAGCCTAAAAATGTAGAGTTCAAAGCTCAAAAGATCCAAGAGTTTAAAGAGCATATTTAGAAGTCTGAGTGACTTTTACACAGGCAATGTAATTAAGCAGCACAGAAACAAAGACAGTGAGCTAAGGAGAACTTATGGGTGAACTCTGACTCCTACCCACATCCTAAAGAAGGAATGGAAAACTAAATCATACACTGAAAAATTTTCATGCCCTCTTGGAAGGGCAAGAGCAAGGTATAATGTGCCTTCATAATAGATTGCAGTATCTGTAGTCTACCTCACAGCAGAGATTCTCTAAAGCTAGCCCAAACAGCACACTCATGTGGCCTTAGCACTACAAGAGTCTGCAATGCACAAACCAGTGGCATTGTTTGGAATCATGTGAGGATCACACTGAAGGCTCATATATCTTCATGCTATGAGGTAGCTCCCAATGGTGGCAAACCCACAGAAAACATTTGTGTGGCTGTTTGTTGTTGTTGTTGTTATTGCTTTTGTTGTTATGTTTAGATCAGGAGTCTGAGTTGCAAATTGCTACCCTTCTCTAGATCTGGATAATCTCAAAATTTCGATGTCAGCACCACCCTAACAGTTCCTCCCATGGTAGTTACATCAGCTTATGCCATATAGTGCTTTTATTATTTTACATTTTGGTGCATTCTCTCTGTCAGTCTCTATGGATAAAACACAGTGATAAAAACAAGCAGATTATCTCACTGACATTTGGAGCATGGAAAGAAACTCTGAGTCTTTTGTGAATGTGCAAGGATGTAGTTAGCCCCTGCAAACTTCCCAGATATGGCAGTGGCATAGGGAGAGATTGGGGGGCCTCTGGGAAAATGAAAGGATCTAAGTGACCCATGGGAAATTAGGCATGGTCTGAAAACAAAAAGGTGAAGGTGTTTATTTAAAAGTTGAGCTTCATTGAGATAGTGTGAACCCACAAGGTGTATCAGTTTCTCCGGATGTAAGATTGTGTTAATATCTATTAGGTCTTCAAGTGAATTACACAAACTGTTCATAAAAGTTTATCTTCCTAGTTAGGAAATTTTTGCTACTCCGTGTTCACCAGGCTCTTTATGTTTTGCCTACAAAGAAATATAAAAGACAATATATACACATGAATATATATTTATTGGTATTTATATGTATATATGTGTGTGTATGTATTTCTTAATATCTATGGAAGCAGACTATAAATTATTGTTATATATTTCAAGCATCATTTTTCCTCAATGAGTAAGAGAAAAGAGATATAATTTCTTCTAAAGAAGACCCTTGTATTTGCCTAGTGGGGTTTATGGTTATGCTGCTGGGAAAATTAGTAATAATGATTATTTCACCAAAGTTAACAATCAGTTTACAAGTGGGGAAGAAAGTGAAGAAGATGCCAAAGGGATACAATATTGTGATTATATTGTGATTATATATCCCTGATGAAATTCTTTTTAAAAGTCATACTGTGCTAGGACCTAAGTTGCTAAATTAAAAATTAATATTACAGAGGGATGCTTTCAGTTGTGAGAACCTGTGGACTGTTTGTTAATATGTTCAGAAATACACCATTTAACTTCAAATATACACAGACTTTTTAACAAGTTGAAATATAAAAGTGTGTTGGAAGAATAACATTACACAACAGAAGCAATCTTTTGATGAAAATTCACTTTTGGCTACTTTTATTTTCTGATTGTTAAAGTTGTTTTAAATACATACCTAAATAAGAATGGTGACATTCCCAATTGGAGTGAGAATCACCTTAGTTTATAATTAATGGAAAAAACTTGGAATTAAAAAAAAACCATTTGGGGTCTGTAGCAACAACCATGCTTGAAATCCATGTAAAGCAATCCTTACTGAAGACCTTAGAAGAACTAACAGCTTTCCCTCTCAGATTATTACTGAGATGAGAAAAGCAAACAAGTGAATTGGGCCTCTTGACTAGTACCCTTCGGCCAAGCTCATGATGCTCTTTCGGGCCTTTAGAGATGGCTCAATAGGCTAGCACCCATGGGAGCCATAGGTCAGCATCCAACCCTGTCAGGAAAATGGAGGACAATTACTCACTATACCTTGAAGGACCAAGGCTGTTTCAACAACGCCTGGCAACATGATCTGTTTAAGAGACTATCCCTTTGGAATATGCCAAGTGAAATTGTGATAGGAAAACATGGACCCTGGCAAGCTAGGGAACATTTTTGAATAGGTGACTGCTGCTCACCAAAACTAACCAAACAACTTTAGCACTACTTGATTTTTCTTCACGAACTTTTGCCTTCCTCCACTATGGTATGAGGCTTGTGCTCGTGCTCATGTTTAGCTAGCAGATCTGCATGTACTCAGAAGACTTCTACTTTCAACCAGCTGCAAAAAAGTACAATACATACCTAACTTCATTAAAAATAAATCACAGTTATTACAGTAGTCACCTGCAGCATGTCTGAGCTGCAGAAGCATGGCAGAGACAGGTCAAGATCAGGAATAGCACAAAGATACAGGATTTCACAAGAAAAAAACACCTGAAATAAAAGTTTCTGATTCTTTCTGGTCTCTGGAAAAATAGACAGGAAAGTAGGCACAATGGAGGCAAGGAGTAAGAATAGAGAAGCTGACAAGACAAAAGTACGTAGGAAAAAGTTCTTCAGAAAGGAACCTATACACTGTCAATGGAAGAACCTCATGCACTAAAAAACACTTACAAAGCAGAATTGCCAATAAACACTCAGAGTCAGAGAGCTTTACAAGTACTTTTAAAATAAGATAAGGAGTTGAACTTGGATGATGACTTTAAAGTGTCATGAGATAAGAATAAACTCAAGAGTAGTCTTTTGACTCCATGGAAATCAATGGAAAATCTATCATTGACTTTGTGGCACCAGAACTTGCTTGCAGCTGTTGGACTGTGAATTTGGGACTACCTTATTGCTCTTGTGAGTTTTACCCAGAAGCAAAAGGATTTGAGGTTGAGAGAAGTAGATCTCTACTTGTGCTAATTTACAACCCAAAATAGATTTGTGTTTGATTGCTGACATTTACAATTGCTTTTCTTGCTATTTTCTCTATGTATAGGATTCCATTTCTACTCTTTCCTGCTGCTGGCTCTGCTGTAATGCCCTTTTGCCTGGAGGGAGGAAGAGGAACAGATGGCATTTAGCTAGGCAATTATACAACATAGTAAAAGCAGTAAAGTTCCAAATTTAACTTCTCAGGCTATCTCCTCAAGTGATTCCCCTTGTGTTTACCATGCAAAGTTAATGATTGTAAAATTATTTCCATCTATCTATCTACAGTCTTAACTCAAAGTGACCAAAGCAGTTTTGATTGACATTTTCTGAGGCTCATAAACTACTTAATTCTGATCAATCATAATTACCCATACTGCTGCAAGCATTATGTACCTCAGCCAGCAAAACAGGCCATTCACCAGCTCCCAAATGTGAACTACTAAATGCTCAGGCCTCAGAAGCCTGGGAAGCTAGTTACAAAGCTGTATGGGCAGAACTCAAAAGAGAAAAATGAAAGGGAGGGGAATTAACATGAATAAATGCCGTGTTCAAAATAAAAAGAATCAAGCTATTTGCATTGTAAATGAAACATCCTCTGAAACATCACTGCCACTACACTGATGCTTGATAACATTATCTCCACAAAAAAGAAATAAAGGAAAGATGTTGATTTTCCGGAGTATATGGTTATCCACAGTGTTAGTGTTAGCAGACTGAAGAAATTTTAAAACTAGCATAAATAATTTTAAGTGTGTAAGAGCATACAGAGCCTATTTAAATGACCTGGTAAGTTGGCATGAACCCGAGGAATAATCATTCCCTGAGCTGAATTTATGTTGCATGTTTTCAAAAACCAGCCAAAATCCAGTATATAAAGAGATATTTGGAAGTAATTTCCCTTACATTGGAAAAGACTGTTAGGCTGTTCTGTTTTTAAAGGGCAGAATTACTAGCTCCAGCAAGGCATTTGCTAATCTTGAACAGTTTTAGGCTTAATCTTAGTTTTCCAGATGGTTCTGAAGAATGTAATACACTGCCTTGTAAAGGTGTGTAAAATAGATACCCAGCAGTAAACAACTCCAGTTTTACTTGTACTTCTTGCCTTTTAAAAATGTAATTAAAGAATGTCTGGAATTCATAGGGATATCAGAAAAAAAAATTTGCTTTTTATTTCTTATTACAGTGGTCAGGCTCAAATTCATACAAAGATGCACATGCCAATGTCATACCCTGAAATGATCCAGGTAAATGGCAAGTATTGTAACTGTGTTTGTACTGCAGGCTCTGTTGACAGCTCTTTCAGCCTTTGAGAGACTCATTCCTTCACATGTTCAGCCTCTGCATTCTATATGACATTTGATAGCTGAAACCCAGGTGGGGTCACAACACAAAATGCTAAATATGTTGTGTTCTCAGGAATTCAGAAGCTGCAGGGGATTTCTGAGGCTTTCATCAGTGTGGCTGTGAAATGGAGGCATTCAGCCTGCTCCAAGAGAACAAGAGTTTAGTCAGCTGTGGCCCCATTAGCCAAATCTCTTATTCTCACTTGCAGTCACAGAGCATTTTTTATCTGCTAAAGCTTTTCTCAGAGACTTAAAGGGCAGAAAGGACACAGTGACAGTCTCATGTGGTCTCCTGTAGTGTGAGATTTTTCCCAAAGGTGTATCTTCCAAAAAAGATAGCCAAAGTAGAATCCACTATTTACTAGTAACCAAAGTACAAATATATTAGTACTGAGAGTAGAAAATGGGGTTGGAGATTAGAGATCAGTATAAGGAAGATCTGGAAACAAGCATGCTCCTACTTGTGCTTGTTGTATGAAATGTATGGGTTTGTCTTACCTGCTACTCTGGTTTTCCTGGATTAGACAGTTTCTAAAAGTGTTGGGCTGGTTTGGGACTGATTCCGGCCCTCTACTCAAAAATAATTAAGTATAACAGAAGCACCTACAAAATAAGAGACATTGCAGGTAAATGCTGACTAGGAGAATAAAATTAAATATATGGGTGTTTGGAAATGCCTTGGGAGAAAAGGTTGCAATCTGGATGTCCTACTTGATTGTTGCATTTAACACAAAACATGCCTAGAGCAGTAACAGAAATAAAGATATCTCTGTGAGAGATTGACCTTCTCACCACAGAAGGAAATACTTTATAGCTACCAGACAAGGAACAGAAATAGGCACAGAGCAGCCTTCTTCTCGTGATCTGGGGAACAATTATTCTTTTCTTTCCATTAGCAATTGTGCTTGGACCAAGCTCAAGTTTATAAAATAATGAGCATAACAGGAACAAATACTAGAAGTTGCCTTCCCTCCTACCCATCCATGTATAAATTTAAACCAAATAATAGTAAAACAAACAGGCAGCTGGTGTTTCAAGCTGCCAGTTTCAAAGTACTCATAAAATAAAACTTTTTCTGTTCTTTTTTCTCCAGGTAGTTAATAATTTTTGTTTTATGTATTTTTCCATTACTTACTCTTCTTAGCAGACCAAGGAAAACCAAAAACAACAGTGAGCAGCAACTGATAACACACCTGGAGTTACAAAGACTTCATCTTCCAAGCACTTTTTTTTTTTTCTCTCGTCAGTGTCTGCTTGTAATGGATGATGTGGCAAACAAAACAAAGCAAAAAAACTGACCACCACCACCACCAAAAAAACCCAAAAAAATCACTCCCCCCCCAAAAAAAACCCCCCAAAAACTCGAAGAGACAGTAAGAGAAAAAAATAATTAGTGCTAAAGGCTGAATACAGAATAACATGGTCATCATATCCAAAGTGCCATTGTCACAATCAGATTGCAGCTGGTCTGATTCTTACAACCAGAACACAGACATAAAAAGTTTAGGAATCTTGAGAAAGCATCAAAACATATCTTACCCAATCTAATGGCCAGCAAGTACATTAGGTTAAAAAAGTGGATGAAAAAATGTATTGCTGTATTTCCAAATTTATAAACAGGGAAAAGGGTAACGGGGAACAGTTTTCAAAATGGCTAAATGGTAGTTGGATGCCTAACTGCTGTTCACAAAATGGAAAGTTCTTCCATAGGGGTTTGTCTGATTTGTTCTTTTGTATGTGTAGTTATATGACCATCAGATTTGGCAGAAAAACTGGCTCAGATGTACCTGCCAAAAAAGAGGGATTATTGTTAACTAGCATCACATTTTTTTCCCTGATTAATATTATAGTCTAATAAGCAAATGCATTGGCATGGCTGATGCATCCATGGTAAAAAAAAGTAATGGAAGGAATTTTTATGGCCAGTTTTTCTGGAAAAAAAAAAAATTCTACTATGTAAGTTCTTGACAAGTGTCTTGAACTTCAAATCATTAATTCCCTCTCTTTTCTGGTGTATCTGTTGTAAGTTCATGTGACCTTTAAGAGAAATCCAAGCATTTAGAAAAATAAAAAAAAAATCAGCAAGAATCTCACTGTGTGTGTCAGCCTTTGCTTAGTCAGGGCTATGCAGAACCGGAGTCTGAAGAGTCCCAAGCAAGCCAAGATGTGTGATTAAGTCTTTATGTGTATGTGAGATAATGGTAACAACAGTAGAAGAACATAGAGAGTAATGATAAAAACCAATCTAGTTCACATGACACCTTGTTGCAATGTGAGTCTATTTCATGTGAAAATTCTTTCACTTTTTGGCAACAGACAGATACTGAAAACCTGTTGGTGGTTTTTAGCACCATCCTTTTCTAAAATTCTCCAGTTATTGACTTACCAAAATTTTATCTGTCATTTACATTCTTCTGTCATACCTATCCTGCAATAGAAAATACCTACTTTGAGTCTCAGAAAAATAAAAATCTTCTTTACTTGGTAAATGAAGACACATTTACCTCCCTATTACGTACACATTATTTGATACTGCATCACTTGTGTGCAAAATTAGAAAAAACATACTTCCATGTCCCTGCTTATCCCCATATCATGTAAGAGCAGACTTGAGATAAAGAAAAATGACTTTATGTTTCATCCTGAAAGATGGCTTAGGTTAACTGATTTTGCTAACAGTTAGCTAAAAGTGCACATATTCTATATATAAGATTTTAATTAAATATATAAATTATATAAATTATATGTATGCATATATATACATAAATATACATCCATATATATATGTGTATATGCATACATGTGCATATAAGTATCCATAGATAGAGAACATCTCTATCTATTGATAGTTTGATCAGTAGGTCAATCAGTAGTTCCTATCTGTAGTGAAGTAAACTAAAACATTGCACTCAAAAAGCATAAATTAAAATTTCTAATTGGTTTAGAAACTCTCAGAATAGTTTTTTTCCTACCTCTGCCTTTTCACTGCATCAGACATGAAAAGGTAATAAAAAGGATGCTGCTAGGCCCTAGAAGGTGAAAGTAGTGTACTCTTAGAAGGTACAATTTATCTTTGCTCTACCAGTAAATCATAAATAAAGTGAATGCTCTTCAAAATAAGGTAACCAATATGGCAAAATTCAGATACTAGGGAAGTTATGACTTTTTTGATTTTCTTTCATTAGAAGTTTTACAATATAATTGTTCATTTTTAGAATTTTGGTGTGGGTGTGTACACACCCTCTCTAACACCTCTACTAGTTAAATGTATTTAATGCAGTGCCTTTGCAACTGCCTGTGTAATGTTGATTAAAAGTTATGTTTTCAGTCTAAAAGTGGTGTACTCATTAAAAAAACTTGTGAAAAAACAGAGCTAGTATTTCTGTTACATCACTGGTACATATTGGTAATTTTTAGGTAATTCAGAAAAAATCCCATGGTCTTGGTCACAATTACATAATCCCAGATGCAATTTTGAATGACACTGATATGTTTAACTTTGAACCTGCTACTCTCCTCCCCCTTGGCCTGCTGCCAGTTGTCTCTGGAAGAGGATTTAAATGCCTAGCATCAGAAACCTACACACTAAAAATAAATTAGATTTTCCTTAACACCTTCAGATTTATTGGCGTACTCTTTGTTCTTTTGGCCCTCCCTCCAAATCCCACAATGTTATGGTTTGAGCCTGGCCAAAGGCCAAGAACTCCCTGGGCTCATGGACTTCCTCCCCCTTCTCGCAGCCGGACAGAGAAGAGGGAGGGAAAAAAAATTCAAAGCGTCCAAACGAGGTTTGTGATTAGATTACAATCTTCAAAAGCGAAAACACACAGGCAAAAACAGGCACACTACTTTAGAATATGATAAACACTACATTTTATTACACTACCAGAAAGAAAGAAAAGGAAAAAAATAATTATTAAGAAGCAATATGAGCTATGGGAAAAGCACCTTCTTTCTCCCCCTCACTTCCCTCTCCCTGCTTCTCTTCTTTATCCCCCTCACTTCCCCCTCCCTGCTTCCCTCCGACCCAAACGACGCAGGGAGACAGAGAATTAGGAGGTTTTTTAAGGTTAGGCCAGGTCTTCATATTCTCAAGGATTGGAGTCTTCCCCTGCTGAATGGTGGGGTCCCCTTCTGGAAAGTAAAGTCCAACGTCCATCCCACGGGCAATAATGGCCCTCAAACTGCTGCGGCACGAGTCACTCCTTCACAGGCTGCAGTCTTTAAGCATCCCCCTGCTCCAGCATCTCTAAAGGGGGGCTCTGCATTCCCGTGGTCCTCCATGGGCTACAAGGGGGGACATCCCGTCTCACCATGGTCTCACCACCAGCTGCAGAGGGATCTAAACTCCGGCCCTGCTGTATCTTCTTCCGACCTGGCCTGGGTGCTTCTCCATGTTGGTCTTTTAGCTCACATCCTTCTCCTCCCTGGCTGCCATTTTAGCTGCACACCAGGATTGTTTTGAATTCCTTCTTAAATCTGTTCTCACAGAGGCGTTACCACTTCTAATTGGCCTGTGGCATGTCTATCTTTGCAGCCAGTCAGACACTGGCCCTGCAGGACATGATGGTGGGGCTTCCAGTAGCTTCTCACAGAAGCCACCCCTGCAGCCCCCCTGCTACCAAAAACCCAGGTCTAGCAAAACCACGATACATCACAATACCTGAAGGAAAAAGGGAAGTTGTATTCCCTAGCCCCTGTCTTTTTAGTGATGATTGCACCTTCATTCACACAGAGTTGTGTCCATGTTTTGGGGAGAAGGTGAAAATGTGGCCACCCCTCATTTTCAATTCAGAACTTTTTTCTTCATGTGAGTATTTTCTTCACCAACACAGGTATTAAAAGGCCTAAATTCTGAATTTCCCAGTTACCTGATAATTATATTCAAACATGTACATCAGGTTGTTTAAAACAAAATAAGAACAGGAGTTCCTATAAAAGCAGGGGGTTTTTAGGTCTGTTTGTGGAATGGTACTATACGACTATCACACAAAAATTTCCAGCATTTCCTGTGCTTCTATAAGTACTTTGGCTGTCAGAGTTTTCTATGCAACAGAAGTTTGTGCATTGTAAACTATGACTAAGTTTTCTGTGGAAGTTTATGAAACATTTCTGCACGGGCTGACAATCTGAGAAAAATGCCATTACTCTAAAAAAATTAAAAATGCTAATTACTAACACAAATAGGAACGGGGGAAAGAAAATTCTAAATTGCAATAATTGAATATACGGTTAGATATTGCTGAAAGGCTGAATGCCCTTCCTTTGCCTGTTGATCCATTGACTTACTGGTATTAACTTACTGCTGCCAAGTTGACTTGCAGAATGCTAATGTTGCCTCTCCCGCTGCTCTCTCCATCTGTTTACTGCCCAGTGTTGCCCTTTTGTTTCATAATCTCCACTTTATTAAATGTTATCATACTGGGTTCTGTATGACTGAACCATACTGTAAATGCTCACTTGTTTTCCACAGCTTGTTTGGTTCAATACAGCTTTGCTTTTGGGTTATTCGAATAGATTTTAAAGATGTCTAGAGTAAAAACATGGAGGACACTGCATGCATTTGAAATGCATATACAGTGCTTTGAATAGCAGAGAGGAAGG
>WBMZ01014007.1:0-61330 GCA_013400975.1 Atrichornis clamosus | reverse complement strand
TTTTCCTTCCCTCTCCTCTCTCCAGCTACGAGAAGGGGGGGAAGTTGTCAAGCCTGGGGAGTTCCTGGCCTCTGGCCAGGCTCAAACCTAAACATCCATGTATCGTTTTGACTGTCTAAACTCATCATCTTTACTCAAAAAGATCCACATGGTATTCAAGCAGTGACTATCATGAAATTACATTTTAACCAAACTAATCCTAAATCATTTTATTCCAAGCAAGGAAATATGTTTATTCTACCTAACTCTCTGTCATTGTTTAACCTTAGACAGCAACTGAGTCCCACAGAGCCACTCGATCACTCCTCAACTCCAGCTTCCACTGATTATGTATTCATTAGATTGTCCATGTGGCTTATAATATTATAATAACAAGATTTGCAGTTAGTGAACACTGCCTATCTTTGAGCTGTTATTACGGTAGTCTCAAATTACTGTGAAATAACACACAGTGCCAAGAAGAGAGAGGCTGGGCAGCCCATGCATTGTGAATGATGCCTTGTATTCTGAAAATCACTGCCTCAGTTCTTCACTTTTTTCCTTCTTCCAGAACTACAAATGAGCATAACAAGGCATGTTTCTGCAAACAGCTTCTTGAAATAGTTACTAAGGCCAGATTAACAGGGAGAGAAAGTAAGGTAACATGACTTTCTACAATACACTCATTTTCTCTGAAACATACCCTGGAGCTTATTCTATGTCACAGTTCTGCCTTCACTCTCAGGACACAACCACTTGAAATGTCCATACTTTGCTGACTTCTGTAGTAGGCCACTGGTCTTCACCATCTTGACAATCAGATACACAGATTTGTAGTCCAAAAACAGGTGAAGATCGTTCCTCACCTGTGATAATCTATTTCTCAAATTTTGATGCTTCATGCTCCTCGTTTTTCCTCAATTTATGTTTTCATTGCCACAAGCAGTTAAATACAGATTTTCCGACTTTTCTCAAGTGCGAAATTTTGTGTTTACAGTCTTTTTCAAGACAGGATTGTATGTTTTATACAAACCTTTTATAAAATTCTAAACTATACATAGATTCTTCTCTTTGTTGAGAAAGACTAAATTCACATGTGTCTAAGGCACTGCTTTTCTTTTTAATTTTTGTCATATTAAAATACAATACTGCTCAGCCTTGAGGAGAGGTGACTGAGATGTAACCTCACCATGTGCATAAATATCTAAAGGGAGGGTGTGAAAACGATGGATCCAGGCTCTTTCCAGTGCTGCTGACCAGTAGAACAAGAGGCAACCGGCAGAAACTGATGCACAGGAAACTCCACCTAAACACAAGGAAGAACTTTACTGTGTGGGTGACCAAGCACAGGAGCAGATTGTCAGAGAGATTGTGGAGTCTTTCTCACTGGAGATATTCAAGAACCATCTGGATGTATTTCTGTGCAATGTGCTCTGGGATGACCCTCCTTGAGCAGGAAGGTTGGACCTGTGGCTCCTTCCAACCTCAAGCAGGGACGTTGACCAGTTCTGTGATTCTGTGACTGTCTTTACAGTGTGTTCATACACAACAGCAAACATTTGCAAAGGATGCATTAATATTTTATTTGCATGAAGAAAATAGGTTTTGTACAGCACTATGTGCTAATATCCAGATTTTCTTACCTTTGGACAGCAACACATGTAGCTGTCCCTTGAGCACTGAACTATGCTACTTTATACTAGCAACTTGGATGGCAATAAAAAAGTATTCCCAATACATATTTGTTGTGCATCTGTGAGGATGATTGCCTTAGGGGCAACCTGCACGAAAATCAGAACAGCCTTATTTATTCAAACAGTTTAAAAAAAGAGATTTCTAATATAATGTTGAGAATTTTTTTATATATGATGAAACTCTGGTTTATCTTCCTATTTCAAATTACTCTTTTTTTCACACCTCAGTCACATATTCTGGATTTGCTGTTGTCTCGTCTTTACAATTTACTATTTTGAAGAATGAAACTCTTCCCTTCATTCTGATGGTCTTCAAAAGTTTGATTTGGATATTTTATTGTTTAAGAAACTCCCATCCCTCCACTACACCTGTTTTTATCTCAAGAAAGAGGGAAAGATGAGAAGAATTTTTCTTCACATTTCTATACCCAGTAGCATCCCATTGCACTAACACTGTTGCTACTATACACTCAATATTAATTGTATATAAAGTAATAGCCTTATTTTATTTCTAGATAACACAGGTATCCTAAAACGGAAAAGGAAAAACATTAATACTAGCAAGTAGAAAAGAGTTAGATTAATCGGGAAAAGTGGTTAAAAATCCCCTAAAATAAGTATTTTAAGGAAACAACTAAGGAAATAGTAAGATAAAAGAACGAAAATGATGACACAAATACAATCTGCTCTGTTATTCAAACAGCTATTCTTGAGTATGGTAGACAGGTATTGGCAGTCTACAAGGTTGTCTTGCACTGAAAACACAGAGAGACAAGAAAGCATTTACTCTATTTTTCAAGAAAGGCAAATAATTCTGTTATTTATACAACACCTGACATTTCTGCAATATTCGTTGCTTTTAGACTGATGATCAGAACTACACCTGGGCACTTACAAAGAAATTTTTTAAAAAACCAAATCAAATGACCTAGCTTTAAAAGTTTTATTTAATGTATTCTATATTCCTATACTTAGGGTATATACATATTTGTTTTAAAAAAAAACCCAATCAACATTATGGTATTTGTATAGCCTAAGTTCCCTAAATTTACAAACTATTAAAATGCCCACTGCTAGCCTATGTTTACAAAAATATTGATCTTTAAATAATTTTCATTCTAAAAATTAAAAGATTTAGAGTGAGACTTTTCTATATTATATACAATATTTAAAAGAAAAAAAATTACAAGACTTTTTTTCAGAAATCATTAGTGAAATGATCACTGAAAAAAAAATTTGTTTCCAAATCTCTGAACTTCAGATTTATATGAACAACATGCACTAAGCACATTTCTTTCTTCAAATTTCACCAACTGCTGCACCACTCACATGTCACTTTTGCAAGTCTCTGATCTGTAACCTGTCACCTGGATATATGTGAAGCAACTGAGTCAGGAACCCTGCAGCTCTACTTCTCAGTTGCAAGAAATATTTTCTGAAAGGGGAAAGGAATTTTCCCAACATCATCATTTGAGGCTGTAGCTACACTACACATAGAATATGTTAGTCAGTAGGTAGGCTGTAGACATGGCATGGCAAAGTTCTTTAGCACAAAAACTGTGACCATAATGCTTTTAGATTATTTGCATTATACTGCCAGTAGTACAAGTAAAATTTGTCTTCAAACCAGTTGCATAAAAAAGCAGAAGGCCATGCTGTCGTTCTGGTCTGCGTATATAAGACGACTTTGAAATATTAAACTCTTCTTCTTTTAACATTAGTTTTATTCCAGCAGAATAGTTACTGAAGGGGAAATAATGGAAAAAAACTCTGTCAAACAAGGCAAGGTAGATAGTTGTTACTTATTGACAATATTGACTGAGAGTAAGTCAGACTTCTTTGGCTAGACAAAGGCTGAATTTCAAACCATAAAAGCTACAGTATCCTGCAATTGAACTGAAGGAAATTATGTACTCAAGCAAAATATAATTGACATGGAACACTTAGCAACAGAATCTGCAGAAAGGAACAGGATCTTGATTCTCAACACAGAAAGGCACCAAAGGAACTTTACTTACTTAGGGGTCAGGAGGCACAGAGGTCATTGACAGTTCAAGTGATTTTTTTCCCCCCTTGTTGTGCTAGTCAATTCATCTAGAAGATGCTTTTCTTCCCCATCTCCAATAACAGAACATTGCCCTCAGAACAAAAACTACAGCCATGAAGCTTGAAGACATAAGAGTGACTAAAAGAGGCTTAACATGAGAATGCTGATGGTTCACTACATGAGAAACTACTAGTAAGCAACAAATGACAGAAAGAAATGTCACAAGTCTGAACATATTTTGACAGTACAAATGAGAAAATCTGGAATCTTCACTGCCTTATATCACTAATAGGACAAGAAAATGTACTAATTACCTGTTTTTTAGAAGGAAAAGAATGACTGCAAAAGTTTGCGGAGTTCATTAAATGCTAATTGATTCCCAGGAAGTCTTTACTGATTTACAAAATTTTTGAATTCCTTGAAGTGCCTACACTAAAGAAGAGGAGGCAAACAGAGACTGGATAGATAAATTCAAGTCTATTTTTTTTTCTCTTGATTATTATTATGAGGCAGGAGGAAGGGGGAGGAGGGAAGTGGGTTCTATTTTACTTTATTTCGTTTTCTTTTATTTTTTAAAATTTTATTTAATTTTATTTAATTTTATTATTTTATTTTATTTCTATGCCTGAATTTGCGAGTGTACCCAATTTTTAAGTCCAGTGCTAGTGGCCAGTGCTTCCTGCTGATGATATTTTAACTGTTATAACTGCAATATTAGTGAGTTCTCCATACTTTTGAAAGCATTTGATAACTCCCTCGTGTGTTACCAGTGACAATCCATCAAAAATTAACTTTTGGAAAAATTTGTACCTCAAATGTAGATTTTTTTAGGCACTTTCTGAATCTAAGAAGGTTCTTCTCCCCTTTGAAGCTTCTGGTATGCTAAAAACAAATGGAAGCTTGGGAGAAGGGTAGCAGAGTCTGAGCCCAAAGTTATGACCCAGTTTAAACTTAGTCACAGACCTGGTCCCTAACCGGGTCTAACCTTGGGTCTTCCAAGGTTCTGGTGTTCTCCTGCTTCTCAGCTATTCTGGCTTGAAGTGTGCTAGTGAGGCACCCCCACACAGACAGCAAAATCACACAGAAAACAGTCAAGAATTAAGTTTAAGAATGTAGGACAGACTACAGTGATCACAGACAGAGCTCAGACAAAAAAACATGGCAACAGCAAGCAAGTGAAAATGTGACTTTTTAACTCCTTTTGTCCTCCTAACTTCCATTTTCCTATCCTTGTTCCTCCTCCAATCCACCTGAGTCTCTCCCTTTCCCTGCCTTTGGCTCCACCCCTAAACATCAGAGAATATTCTTGTGCAGTCCCACATTGTCCCTGTAGTATCCCATTATAAGTTTCACATAATCTCACAAGCCTCCTGAAATATCTCAGATATAAACTTCCAAGACTTATCATCTGCAAAATGTTGGTTGAGCATCTCTAAGGCTTGGAGTTGTTCCCCCAGTTCCACTTCCTCAATCCGTGATCTGAGATCTGCTTTTTGGTCTCATCTCCTGTGCCTTAGTGTTTGTGTATCTAGTTAAGGTGTATTACTGTTTCTGTCTCTGATCTTCTGTTTTTATGTAGAATACCTATTAGCCATATAAGCCCATAAACCAGATGCATGTACATTCCAAGCATCTACACATCTCTTATATTCTTCATATCCATATGCCTTCTAGTGTCACCTGAAAAATGTACTTAACAACACTAAGCAACCTTAAGTAACATCTCTCACTTTGGTGACACCTCAAGTTTGACATATAATCTTTAGGTACCCATTCCAGGTTTATTGTCAAATGTCATGAAGTTTTTCTAGGCCTTTGTGAACTCAAAGTCTGTGATTTGGTATGGCACACTGACTTACCATGTTATAACATTCTTTTCTACAGGCATCTTTTTCATTAGAAAAGTGTTTTGTACAAGTGTGTGAAAAGACATAGAGATACTACAAAGCAATAAGGTTTGCTTTAAGCAAAGGCAAGTAAATATTATGTATGCCAAAATAAAAGGAAGTTGCTAAACCAAGATGTCTTTGGGTTGAATGTTGAGAAAGTCACTAATTAAGTCTAATTGAAATGGGTTCAGAACTATACAGTGGATTATAGGGCTGTACCATCATCACTGCCACTGAAGACTCTCTGCAGGCCCGTAACTAGTCTTGTGTTTTACTGACTTTGTGCCACCCAGTGCAGAGATGGTTTCTGTACCATTTCATTAATCGGTAATGACCTGACCTAGAATACTCTCTCTTTCATATAAGAAATGTGACTAACCCAATCTCACATCCAGCTTACAAACAGGTGAAGGAGAGTTTTTAGGAACTAAACATGAAATCTCTGTTTCTAGACCCACCCTCCGGTTCCCATCATGTACCCTTAGCTGCCTTTTACTTCCCCAGCTGAGATCTGCTAACCGAAATGGCTGTGTGCTGTCTACAGTTTCCCAGCTATTGATTTCAATCTCATGCCACTCAGTGCAATACATCACCCTCAGCATGAGAAAAGTTGCTTCCGCATTTTAATGTCTTTCATTCCCAACACATACCTAGCACAACAAAAGTATCCCATGACTGTCAGGGTTTCAATCCTGAGGATCCTCCAGCACTCCAAAATGTTACTGTTACAGATTATACCTTGCTGCATTATACATAAAACAGCATGTATGTAAACACACACAAAAGCCATATATATTCACCAACAGCAAAAGCAATACTGGCATCTAAACTCATCTAAAGGACTCATTTTCAGATAACACTGAATCCAGATTTTGTCTGACCATTAACAGAAGAGGCAGTGGTTCTGGATTTGCCAATGCCTTATATGAGAGGGTATCACTGAATAAAGTGTTGAAAAAATGGGTTAATCTGAAGGTGCCTTTAACCCTCTGTGTTCCAGCTGTAATTATGGACCTATATATATTTCATGAAGGCCAGTGAATAAATTGAGTGCTGGCTATCTCCAGGTTATGCCAATTTATTCGTCATTAGATGCATATTTTGCTATGTCTGTTTCAAGGGTGCAATCATCAGCATGCATGATTACCTTAATGCTTTTGTGGAGCACTGTAGTCCATCAGAATAATTGGAAGCATATCCATATTCTAGAGTGCATTCCTACACTATAGAAATATTCTTCAGAACATTTCAGAAAAAAAGAACAGTGCCGTACCCATCACACATCCCGATTCAAAAACTGAAAAAGGATCAAACACCATACACTTTAACCTTGAATATCAGAGGATGGAACAGATTTATTTTATGATAAAAATCCTGTCATGGAATTGTAAAACACTGAGGAAAATCTGTGCTACGAAAAAGATCCTTTGCTTTGCAAATCACCTCAACATCATCGTAAACTGGGAATCTTTATGTTAAAAAATATATTGGCAGCTATCAATAGGGATGAGCAGGAGTGGGTTATTCAGTACAGGGATACGGGCTGGCACCTTGGTGTGACAGCAAGCCTGAAAGGGCAGCAACCTCACTGGCAAGGTCACAGACCCTTGGTATCAGCAAAAGCTGAGCAGAGTGAACCTGAGGATGGTAACAAAGTTCATCTGAAGATCACTGATCTCCAGAGAAGGCTGTGGTGATGAGCCCGGTCTAAGGCCAACCAGGAAACAAGGTCAGCAAGACACACGGCCAGGAAAAGGCACAGCTGCAGCATTGCTCAGACAGATCCCAGTGGCAAGAGCCTGAGCTTAAAATCATCACCCAAGTGAAGGGGCACATGCTTATCTAGGCTTAAGAACTGTCTTACTCAGACATCTAGCTAACTCAAGGCCAAATAGATGCCACATCAAATTTGGTCTCTAGGCCAGGCAGTCAAAACAGAAGGATATGGAAGAAGGGTGTTCACTGCCCTGACAGGTACAGTCAAGAATAGACAGTGCCATTATATTCCCAGTTGTCTCTCTTGTAAGCTAAACAGACTGACTATGGCAATAGTCTAAAACCTATACTACATTATCCATTTAAAATATCATTGTCTTTTATAAACTCCTTTTGCTGTAGGGCAGAAGTGACAACAAAGCCTTTTCATCACACTGGTCTTTCCAAAAAACCTATCTGTTGAGAAACACCTGCTGTATCTGGCTCAGATTTGGCAGGACACAGTATTTCCCAGTCATTCCAGTGAGGGTTTACCTAACAGAAAAAAGAAACACAATATCTGTGAAGGCTTCTGTTCATTCAAGTGTTCTATTCAGCACTTCAAGACACTAGAAAGGGAGACCAACAACTGTGGTTTCTCAACTGTTGCTCAAACCAGCACTACTAATAGTCATTATTAGCATGCAATTAACATAAAACCAAATTACTTTTATTACAGTAAAAATCACTCCCTTAAGCTCATATATATCACAAGATAGCAAAATGACAAAACACTTGCTTTGAATATTCTACTTCTGCCTTTGGAATCAATATTGGTGTTGTCCCTTGAGTAAGGATTGAGTCAACCTAAGAAGCTCCTCACAAGCAGTAGTATTCCACTGTCTTTTTATTATCTATACAGTATAAATTGTCCACAGCGGTACAGGCAATCTGTTCAATCATACAGCTTGCAGCTCTTTGACCTTTTCGTAGTAACTACTTAGGCTGTTATGCTTAAAAATTTTGACATCGTTGGACTGTAGCCTTATATTTCCTTCCAGCGTTCATACAGCACTTAAAGATTTTCATGGCTTCAGAGCTATACAGCTAAGATCAACCATCAAGGATGTGGTTTAATTCAATCTTTACAGTCTGAAAATGCACTATTTTTTTTCTTGAGTTTAAATTTGTGCCAGAGTAGGAACCTGAATGCCATGTAAGCTTTATAAGAACTACTCATGATGAACTGAAATAGAATGTAAATATAATCTCTAAATGCACCTAGAAATGAAGTTACTCCATCAAAGAACAAACAAATAAACAAACTAAACCAGCCAAGAATGAATTTAACATAGAAAATGTCATACGGATAACCATCAGAGCACTGAGATACCAGAACCAACTTCCAAGGGAAGAAGCAATAGAGAAATGCCCCATTGCTTTTAGGAAGATCATCAGTGAATGTATTTAAACAAACATATAAAACATGATGACTGCATAATAAATACTGGACTCAAATGACAGGTGAAATTTTTGAGTCCTATCTGGCTAAAATATCAAACATTATTTTGAATTTTTGACAATTGTACTGGAAGAGTGAGTCCTAAGAAAATACCAGGCAAGGAGTGGGAGGCCTTGTCCTCTAAATGTTTCATCTAAGTGGCTAATGTTGATCCTTGCTCTTGCATGTATTAGAATACTTCTACCAGCCTCATTTCAAAATTTCTAAAGTATTAAACAAATGGCTGAAAGCTGCAGCTCAATGTGAGAGCAATGGTGAATTACCCTTGACTCTAATACTATCAGAAAAACATATCACCACAGCATTATTGGCCTTAAAATATGTCAGCAACTCCAAAATAATGAAAATTTCAGGTCAGTTTCCTAATCCAGGCAGTACATAATAACATTCCCCCAAATCACCAATTGCTCAAATGAGATAACCACTGTGTAGGTTCATCTATTTCCGTAAATATATACATTTTTACAAAACCTATATAAACAGTTCATTTCCACTTAAATATATCACCATTCCTCCACTGAACTTTCTGTTACATTTTCCAAAAATAGACAATGAAGTTCAAAAATTACACTCCTAAACTATGCAGTATTTTCTGCCTTAAGAAATACCTGTAGCTATGCAGGTTACAGGGTACTGTACTAAGCTTTCAAAATCTTTAATGTTTTCCTGCATCTGTCAACCATTTTAAACACTATTGATTTGTCAAAATACTTAATGTAGACCATAAATATGGGAAGCGTGGAAACAAAACAGAAAAAATAAAAACAATTTAACATTTCACACAAAAGTTAGTAAAAGTTTGTAGCAATATAGGACTAAAACAAATTTAAAAGGTAACAGGGCTGGTTATTATTAAGTCATTGGATCACAACTTCAAAATTCCAGTTTATGATCCTATTCCTCACCACCTGAATTAATAGAAACCAAAACCATGGAGAAGTCATTAATGGAGAGCAAAACAAACAAACCCTACGTATCTAAAAAATAATAGTATTTTAAAAATCAGAAGAGGCCAGAACCTAAGCAGCGTTAGAGCAAAAACTAAGATTTTGCAATTTTAATTAGGGAGGGGAAGGTGTAGAGGGTCCTCGTTCACATTCCAGACAATCATGTCAAGCTCTTCTGAAACAGCACTACATTTGGCAGATAAGTTCAGCACCACTTAGCCAGCACAAGGCTTAGGGGAGCAATAGACTGTTGGAACTTCATTATGTTGTCCACGGTGAAATGCTAACATCAGACAACCATATGCTGCAATAAAAAGTTTGAGAGCCAACAAGTGCTGAACAAAGCAGTGGGGACACAAAGTTATATCGCAGCACGTGTGTCACAAGGTTCTGAGACATCCTGCACCTGCACTATCCGAAAAGAGTGCAGGACAGAATAATGACATCATTGAGCAAATCGTGCTATGCCAGACGGCTGTAAAGGAGCCCCTTCTCTCCTTCCCTATATGTCCTTTTCTGTCTCTTCCCTTGGGAAAATTGAGCATTATCTTTTGCATAAAACTCCAACTGTTTTATGCAATATACAGCAACAAAACAAGTTCCTTCTCTCATCAGAATATATGGGCTTCAGCTGGTATCTAAAGAGAAGATGAAAACTCCAATTCTAACTGAAGTATCTGCATTTACTGAAGCAGAACCAGCCACAGGGCAAAGTTTATAACCAAACCACAAGAAGAAAGCCACATTTATAGCAAACCCAGCTGCTCTCTATTAGTGGTATTGCCTCTATCTAGCCCTAGTTTAATCACAGAAGTTCACAAAAGTCACTCTTAAAAACAAATCATTAACATTTGACACAAACTATGAGGCTTAGTTTTTCAGAACATTTCCCAGAAGACACCAGGCAAAGCCACATTTATAATCTTCCTTTTAAATTGCAATGTCATATCAGTCTACTCAGCAAGCAATTAAATCCAACACTTGATCAAAGTAAAAGAAAACACTGACTTACTTCCTTTAGCTTGATTATTGAGAAGACATTCTAAGTAAATATCTTAGTAAGCAAACACACATTTTAATTGTTTTAAAAACAATGAGAAAGAGACTAAAATCTCTGGGATTCGTAGTTCATTAGAAGCTGATAGTTCAGGCGGATTTTAAAGGCTTCTTTTTTTCTTTGGACTAGCACATAGCATTCTTGCTTGGGTAATTATTGTTTGCCAAGAAACAAGATAGATATCTGGCACAATGGGGAAGTTAGATTGAGTGCTGAGATTGTTCAATAAAACAAAAATATAGTATATAATGTCAAGATTTAGCAAGACTTTTTGTAACTAATTAAGAAAAAATTATGTTCATGTTTCTCTACTGAGGTTTTGAAAATTCTTTTTCTCAGCTGATGTGGAAACCATTGGATAAATTCAGCAAGTGTTCACTTTTATAATCTATGTGGGCATCCGAGTCTGGACAACTGCCTACATTTTTTGTTGTGATGATGTTACCAGAACTATCATCTTTAACCATAGGATTTTGTGAAAGTCCAAGCATGCTATTCCATACCCAAACCCCTTAAACACCAAGACTACTTTATAGATGCATTAGGATCTCTGCCTATTAAGTCAGAGTTTAACACATGGCAAAAGCTATACAATTATAGGAGAGAATCACTGCTCTGAGAGCAGAAACAACAAAGTTGACATAGATCATAGAATTATTTAGGTTGGGAAGAACCTCTAATATCATCAAGTCCAACCATAAACTAATACTGCCAAATCCAACACTACTCCACATCTCTAAGTGCCAAATCTACAAGTCTTTTAAATACCTCCAGGGACAGTGACTCAAGCCCTTCTCTGTGCAGCCTCTTCCAAAAATGTTATAAAAGGACCATCAGGAGAGCAACAGACAGAATAATACACTGATCTAGTGTCAGCAACATAATGCATGTGAATTTATGTTTGTGAACATGGCAGAAAAGTTCATTATGATCTTTAAGCCTGTGCATCATGTAATTTCCATGTCATCTATTGAGATACTCATTCAAGTTCCCTTCTATGATAGGTTTCAACAAGTAATTTCATTCTCTCTGAAGTACTATCTTTGTGTCTATTATTATTTTCTGGAAATAAGTAGGATACTATTAGTTTCTTCTTAAATTTTCAGTCTCTAAATATGGTTTATTAAAATTCACAATTTTCTGTATTATTACTCTGTACTTTCATGTGTTTTGGGGCTTTTTTCCACAAGGGTATTAGACTACTCAGTTTGAATTCCTATGTTGTAGACTGATTTTTCATGAAAAGTGAGGCAGACTAGATAGAGTAACCACTGTTAAAAGGACATATTTCCATTTGGAAAATAGAACTCAAGTGATGCTGATTTAGCTAGAGAAGAAAATGTTTTAGTTTCCATGAAGTGGAAATGCTACTACTATTCTGCTTAGTACTGTGATTAACTTCGGGAGATGTAACTTAAATTCCACTGTTGAGGAAAATGCAACCCAGATAACGGCACTGATTGATCCATATTAAATTAACAACTTATGAGTACTGCAATAGCAAAATGTTAAGAATAAAAAAAACATAATTTATCAAAGGAAACATTATTAATCAAAGGAAATTTATACTGAAAGTTACTGTCATCAAAATATATCGAGAGAAAGGCTCTACATGGAGGTGGTGTTTTACAGTACCATCAAATAAATCTTGCAGGCAGCTGCTGTGTGAAGTGTTGTTCTGCAGCCTCACTGTCTCACACTCCTACCAGGAAATCACCCCATTTTTTTCATATTTGCATAGGTATCAAGCTGACTGTATGGCAAGCCAATCCTGAGTGCTAAACAATGAAAAACAAACCCTAAACAGAAAAAAAAAAAAAAAAAAGAAGAAACAATCTCTCTTCTTCAGAAAATAATGGTTACATTCTACAGATTGTCTTTGTAACTATTGGAAAAATTGTTTCAGGTGATCACATGATTTTTCAGAGGTCTTGAGAATATGGAAAGGTCCCATATGATGGAAGCTGGCAAATATTGCACCAATTTTCAAGAAGGACAAGAAGGATGACCCTGGAAAATACAAGCCTGTGTCAGTCTCACTTCAGTGCCTGGCAAAATTATGGAGATTATTCTGGGAGTCATTGAAACATACCTGAAGGAAAACACAGGAATTGGTCACAATGCAAAGGATATTTTGGATGCAAAGGAACACTAAGTACATTTGCGAATGATACTAAGTTGGGAGGAGCTGTTGACTCTCTTGGGGGCAGAGAAGCCTTGTAGAAAGACCTCAACAATTTAGAGAGATGGACAACCACAACTGTATGAATTTTAACAAAGAGAAGTGTCAGATTCTGCACCTGGGATGCGGCAAACCTGGATGTATGGGCAGACTGGGAGAGGAGAGCCTGGAGAGCAGGGCTGAGGAAAGGGACTTCTGGGTCCTGGCTGATGGCAAGTTGAATCTGAGTGAGCAGTGTCCCAGCAGCCAGGAGGGCCAACCCTGCCCTGGGGAGCATCAGGCACAGCATTGCCAGCTGGGTGAGGGAGCAGATTGTCCCTCTCTGCTCTGCACTGGGGCGGCCTCACCTCGAGTGCTGGGGGCAGTTTTGGGCATCACAATAGAAAAAGACATTAAACTATTAGAGAGCATCCAAACAAAGATGGTGAAGGGCCTTGAGGCAAAGCCATATGAGGAGCGACTGAGGTCACTTGGTCTGTTCAGCCTGGAGGAGACTGAGGGGAGACCTCATTGCAGTTACAAATTTCTCATGAGGGGAAGAGAAGGGGCAGACACTGATCTCCTGTCTCTCGTGACCAGTGATGGGACCTGAGGGAGCAGCATGAAGCTGTGTCACATGAGATTTGAGTTGAGCATTAGGAAAAGGTTCTTCACCCAGAGGGTTGTTGGGCACTGGAACAGGTTCCCCAGGGAAGTGGTCACAGCATCAGCCCGACAGAGTTCAAGAAGCGTTTGGACACAGCTCTCAGGCACATGGTGTGACTCTTGGGGTGTCCTGTGCAGGGCCAGGAGTCAAACTCAACAACCCTTGTGGATCACTTCCAGTCCAAGATATTCTATGATTCTAATATATATTTTCAGTTTGGTGACAGAAACTGAAGCTGACTTCCATTGCTCTGACTGATGCTGAGGTTCAAGATCTAGGGCAAAATGCTATTAATTTATCTAAAAATTGAAGAGCAGGCTCCAAATAAACAAAGAATATATATTTTTATTGTTCTCTGGAAAGAAGTGACATAAAGAATGTCAGAAAACAAGTTCTAGTCAGCAGACATTTTTTATTAATGATGGAGGAGTTCACTGAAAAGATTTGGAATTACAATGAGGAACATTTTAGCCCATAACCTTTTCTTGACATTCTGTTTGCTCTTAATCACCTGCAGTTCATTTAATATCAGAACTAAGTTTTCTTAAATATCATCCTGCATATTCTATGGGGGAAGGGGAAAAGAGAATGTACATTCTGAAGCGAACTCAAATAGACACACTGGCATTTGCACAGAATGTCAGATGTTGGGAGACATCAAACACTACATTTCATCCCTAGCTGTCAGCCTGGCTCTGGTACTGTTGCTGCTGCAAAGATATTTCTATGAAGAATACATTTCAAAAGGAAGGGAAAGGGTAAAACAATCTTAAAATATGAGAGGCCTGTGTGATAATCAAGTATTGGTTGTCTAAATGGTCTTGCCTCTGGTTTTAGCTTGGCTTTAAAAGTCATAGGGCATATGTTGACAGCCACAGGCATGATTCTGCTGATGCAGAGTGCTGGGCAACCAAGAAATCAGCTGCTACTTAGCCCACATCCATGCACAAAAGCTGCTGGTGTAGATTCTCTTAGCAGAGGATGTTTATCTTCATGTTTGTTGTACTTGAGCATTAGTCAGATCGTCAAAGTGACTGACTACACTTAAGCTGCAGTAGGAGAGGAGGTTTGTGTTCAGCCACTGAGACAGAATAGTAAATGAGCAAAAGAAGGGAACATGGAACTGGCTTGCACAGATTACCACAGCACATGTAGCCTGTCAGACATGGGATGATTTGCCTTATTAAGTATTCATTAAAGTATGTGGAGGGAGCTGGTGGAAGGAAACTCAGCCTGACAGACTGAGTCAGTACCTGAAAAAAGTGCCACATAAATCCCCTGTAGAACAGGCAACTTGGAATCAAAATTTGTTTCTTATAACTAACTTCTTGTATTAGTGATTTCAATGCCTGACAGTCCACAGCAATTTATGTTTACAGAATAAAAGATGATACAGTACTTTTGTATGCTGTAAACATTTATGTACAAATTAAATCAATGGAAGATAATGGGGCAATTCAAAGGATAGGACTATTTTCTTTCATTCATTATTTAATCATGAGAGTATATAGAGGAAATATCTGTTTGAAGATGCCAATAAAATTACTCTAAACTCAAGTAAGTAAAGGGTTTCTTTTACTCTTCTTTCAGTAATTTGGAGGTTAAAAAATGGCTGCCAAGGAAAGGATTTAAAGCCAATGTTTATGGATATAGTAATACAAGTTAATACAATATCCTAACTGCTACTGACACAGATGACCAGAGGCAAGGAAGCCAACTTCTTTCTATTCATCCAATATTGAAATTTGAATATTCAATATTGATACTTGACTACCTTTCACAAGGAACTGTTCTTCCCTGAAGCCCCCAGCAGCTTTGCCTCTGTTCTATACCAGACATCGCAGCTCTAGTTTCCAGCTCCTCAGGGAATTACAGCTTGATATAAATGAGCTGAAAAGCTTAAAAGAAAACTTCAGATATGTAACACCATTTCTCTTGCAGACCCCTACAGCTATTATTCCATATGGCTGCTTGTTCCATAATCAGACATGCATGCAATAAAATTACTGCTAAAACTGTTTTCAGTGCCTCAGCAAATTTTTGTTTTAAAGTTTGCTTTTCTATAAATAAGTAGTTGACCAGATACAAAGGGCTTGCATTTCCTATGCAATAACCTAAAGGATTCATTCTAATACACAAACACTCACATACCCCTCAAAATCTTTATCTATCTACACAAAACTAACATTCAGTACCAGTAATTTACCTATAGGACTTGGAAAAGTGGCAGAAAGTTATATCCTGCCATAAGAATGCTTAATTATCTATCTTCAAAACCTTTAAGATACCATCTGTCTCATACAGAAATGGTTTCTTTATTGTTTCCTCTATTTTTCCCAACCTTTAAGTTGGTGGAGAGGGGGAGTAGGGTCTGGAATCGCTTTTTTGATTAATTTTATACCAGCATGTCTTAGGGCACACCCTGATCTATTGACTTCCTTCCTTTTAGGAATTTAGCTTTGTTCTTGCAAATCATTCACACACTTTCCACCAGTAGAACAGTAACCTTTAACTTTATAGAGTAATGCTGTACAGAATCAAAGTACAGGCAGCAGTCAAACACTGCACTGACATTTAGGAAGCAGATGACGCCATTGGGGAGCAGAGGGCCTCACAGCAGGCATAACACTGCTGAAATATCTCTGGAAAGGTACCTTCCAACCACTTTAAACTAAATGGATAATCCTGCCCAAGGGCATGGCTACCTGGACTGTGGTTACAGCAGATCTGTGTTAAACTATTATCACCCTGACTATCTCTCCACAACACTCTGGTTGTTAGTGCTCCATCGTATCAGTTTCACCATTCTCTTGACAGAAGGCACTGTTATGGCTTGGGTTTTTTCTTGAAATCAGTTTATTTAGCAGAAATGAAACTGAGAATAGGTAGGCAAATGTTAAAGATAGGAAAGCCAAAAATATTGAAAGGATATTGTCTCCAGTGTAGTGCAGAGAAAAACAGGAGAACATGGGAAGGGAAAGAAACTAGGAACGAAAATTACTTTAACTATGTCTGCCTTAGGCAGAATAATCCATATAACCAAAGAACTAACCTTCTAAGCCTTTCCCACGAAATTGCACTTAATATTCCTCACATTTCAAGGAAATTATTGTGTAATACATAGTGCCTTATATTTTTCTAAAATAAATTATTTTAAAATGTCAGTGTATTTGCAATATACCAAGATGCAAACCTTATAACGTTATTGACTATGGTTCATCTCTGAGTTGTTAAAGAACTACAGCACTGTTACTGAACAACAATTTCCTGCGAAAACACACCCTTCCTCTGCCAGTGGAAGGAACGTGCCTGTCTCCATATCATAAGATGTATCTTTACATGCCAGTGGCTTTTATAACAGTAAGAAAAGAAGTCCTTAGTGAGAGGACGAAAATTAAACATTTAGTCATCTCCTAAACTACCACTATAAATTTTACAAGAGTATTGCACAAAAGTCCCCATAAGAAAAAATCAAATAGCATCCACACACACACTCATGTCAAAATATATGAAAATGGCATTTACACAATCGCCTAGTATTAGAGTGCCACCTCTGGTTTTCTGTCACTTGGAACACCAGGACACTTTGCCCAGTTTTATATTCAGTCTAAACAGAGAGACAAAGGGTTTCATGTGCAACCTTCCTCGGGAACCAGAATTCTGAGTAAGGATTACCAATCTACCATTTAGTCCTGGGCAATTAAGGAGTTCTTGTCAAAATCTGTTTATTAAAAAGCTCGGTAGCCATGAAGCAGTCTTGCAATATTTATGTTACTGCAAGGCTGTTAGTCAAGTGGGAAAAAATGAGTTAAAAACAGGTCTGGTAGAATGATTAATCATTGCTTGTCAATGGAGGAACAAAAATTGAGAATGACTATGCATCTTCAAGAAATATCTTTTCATTAACTGCAAGTTTCTGCAAGTATGTACATGTGAAGGAAACCTAGGATGATTTGCAACTGTATTAACAAATCAGTCGTCTACTCCTTAATTTTTATTTCTTTTTAGATTCTTTGGTGGAAGGTGAAAAAAAAGCAACCACTGTATAAGGAGATTCATCTAACAAGCAGATGTATGTGATTTTACTTCAAAGGTGGAAGAATTTAATAGAAACTTCTCCCTGGCAAAACCTTGTTTGACATCAAGTATAGCAAATGAAGTATTTTCCAGTCAGATACATGTACAAAGCTTTTGAGTTTGGCAGATTACAGAATTGCTAGAAATTAAACATATTTTTGAGAAAAAAAAGGGGAAAAATATCTCTTCAAAAGAGCCCTTCTGGACACATAGTGATATATAATTATCCATATACACTGTATTTTTCTGATGTATTTATGGAATTCTTGGGAACATAAAATCTCAAATGAGACTAGTATCCTTTTACTATTTATGTTTTGACATTCCTTTCACATACCTTTGCAGACCTGCCTTAGAGCTTTCATTCACCAAAACAAGAGGCCTCTCCCTACACACAAAAAATCACCTTCCTAAAAGTCACATATGGAAAGTCTCAGACTCCATCCAGCTCAGAAGACAGAAAGTCTTCACCCACCCTATAAAAAAGCACCCTATTGCAGAATTTATAGCTGTAGTTTAGGAGATAACTAAATCCCATTAGAATGCATCTTAGAAGTTACCTTCCAGCATCCTAAAAGGAACATCCACAGACACAAGCAGTGAGTTTTCTGGAGTCAACAAACACCTCTTGATGTAACTTCCAGGTGCATAATTATTGCATGGAAATAGTGCAGCTCTTCTTTTGCAAAGTTCTTCAATAGCTGTCTACATCATAATCTATTTCTCCTAACTCTTCCATCCACTGCCTCATCGACACTTCATAGAGCAAGTGTAGGCTTACCTTACCACTCTGAATTAAGAGGATCGGAGTATTGTCTCTCCAGTTTTTTGCCTGCCATCTTGCCTTGACTCCTTCTTGCCTTGTGAAAGAAGGCTCCCACATTTCAAGTGGATGAATCATTCATGTAACAGCAAGTTGAAGTTTTTGTTCACTGCTTCCCATCAAGAGTCACCAAAGTCAAGAAATACACATGCATGACTGAGGTAGGGCATGATTTCTCAAAGATTATGAGTTCTGCATGAAAGAGATTCAATAGTAATTCAAATTATATCATATTAAAAAGAAAAAAAAAAACAAAATGAAAACCACTAAACTCCTTCCAAGATATTCAAATCCTTTTTGTAAAAAGTAGGCAAAGGAATGTAACTGCCTAAGATACGACAGCTGTGTTTGTGCCTTGTGATACATGAAACGTGGCATTCAGCCTTCCCTAGATGCTGATAGGTTAAAAAGCAGCATTTCATATCAAAATGGTTAATTTCACTGACCTTTTCACATTTAGAAAGAAAGATGGAAAAGCCTACACGAATTACTCTTGTGGGCAACTGACAAAACCAGGGTGCTCATTTTATGAAACTTTAGCGGTTTTCTTAACATGCAATTCCCTCAGTAAGGACATGAAGCTCAGGATATTTGCTGCAATTTCAGGAATGAAATGACAGCAGCTGTAGAGAGAATATCTGTTTCTGTACCTTATTAAGGTCCAAATCTAAAGCTGACACAGTGCAGTAAGCTCTTGACAAGAGATAAAATTGCAAGGTTGTACCAGCCAAGGTGTCATGTCTGCTTGCTTCATTTTTTCAGGAATGACTGCTGTCATGAGTAGATCACTTTGTTCTCCTATAAAACTGAGTGGTAGTGGGATGTCTGGTTCCATTCACAGAAGATGTTCACACTGGGAACACCAGCAAGTCAATCTGAGAAAATATTAGCTGGTGCAAAGATTACAAAGGAGTCTGGGAAAAAAAATTGTTTTGCATCACTGTTATACTTTTAATAGTTACCACATATCAGCCTGTTAAGATCAAGTTCTTAAGATTTTAGGGAGAGATGCCTCCGCCCAAATTAAGGTGCAAACGAGACCATATGCTTAAGTCAAAAGTATGGGTTTTGACAGTAAATGAGAGAGAGAGAGACAGAGAGAGAGAGAGAGAGAGAGAGAGAGTGAAAGACATAGAAAGAGATGGGGGGAGAGAAAGAGAGTTACAGAGACAGAGAAAATATCACCACTCCATGGATCCCAATGATGTCGCACTGATCTTCTCCATCAGGTCTTCTCGGTGGTGAGGGTCCCCTGAAAAACACAGAGACTAATGGATTAATATACCTTTAGGCTAGGTAGGAAAATCCATACACCTTCCCCAGCAGGGGTCAAGTTTGCCACTGTCTCTTGCAAGATTCTGGATCTGTTGCATCATTTTGCATCACGTGCAGTCTGGTGGTGCAAGGCCCCAGGAAGCAGTCTGGGGAGCACTTCAGGGGGTCTTTGATGGATTAAGACACCCCCTCAGCTGCTTCTCACGTGAATGTCCCGTGGTTGTGGCGTTCCTGGGGCTGGGGGTTCCACAGCCAGTTTGCACAGGGGAGGATGGGTTCACTGCCCCTGAGCAGAGGTTACCACACACCCAAACCTGCTCCCCCCACCTCGGCTGGGGGGAAATCTGTGCAAACCTGCTCCCAGCAAATGGGTCTGCGGGCTGTGGCCTCCCCCACCCCAAACCAAGCCAGAGATGATTCCTGGCACAGCTGGGCTTGGCTTTCATTCTTTTCCTCCAGCCTTGTTTGCTTCTCCCCAGCCCTGAGATGACTGCAGAATAGGTTTCCCTTTATCTAATCACAGCAGTTTAATTCTCAGTCCAAAGTTCCAGTCAGGCATCTTCAGGGAGGGGTGGGCTTCGGTGGCTTCTTTATACAGTTTTGCTATAACGAGCAAAACTTTGTAACAACGTTTGAGGCACAAACTATTCCAGTCTCTGACACAGCTATAGAGACAATTCCAGGTTACTGCTGTAGTGCAGTATGTAGAGACAAATTTCTTTCTTAAATATACCATTGGAAAAAAAATGAAATAGATCCCAAACTGATTATGTGTCCTTACCTTCACCAAAAAAGAAAAAAAATAAAAGAAAGAAGCATATTTGTGCATCTCACTTCTGAAATCATCATAATAATTACTAAGTATAGTGCAAATTCAGAACGATCAACAAAGCAAGGAAAAGCCTGAGATTGGAAAACACTTTCACACACATATTCACATACATATATATATGTAAATAAACACACTGCTACCTTTGCTTTGACTAAAGTAAAAGAAACTGTATCATTAATTAATGATACAATGTACAAGAACTACTATGACTGAGAGGTTTAGTGCCATTAGTAAATCAACAGGTCATACACTCTACATCAGAGAGGGCTTGTCCTGTACTAATTTCATCTGTGATTGTAACTAAACTGTACAGGTCCATACATTCCTCCAGTTCAGGTTCAATTGCTATGACTAAGCTCCCCAGGAAAGGCAACCATGTCTGTAAAGGCAATGTACAAAAAATACATAGTAGAATTCCAGCAGTCATTCAGGAAAGAGATGTCTCCTACGGTCCAAGAGAAAAGTATCAATAGTGAGAGAACAAAAAGAAGTGAAAAAATGTTTCTTTTTCCCTAATGAAAAATGATTACTTTTTTGAACATGCCTTAGAGAACTTCTATGTGAATACCTTTTTCTAAACATTTGTTTGAAACAGTAATAAAAAAAATTTCTTTTCTGCAGTCTCCTGTACAGTTCTTCAGAAAATCTGCAGGAATGACAACAAAGCTTAGTTTTCATGTCATGGTTCGCATAGTCCAAGAATCTTCCCTTTTTTTTTTTTTTTTTTTTAATTTGCCATTGCCAGCAAAACAAACATTAGCATCACTGTGAAAGCCTATTTTAAAATAATAGCTAGTTGGTACTTTTTTCCCTCCTCCTTTCTTTTCTTTCTTTTTGCTCAGAAAAGATTTTAGTCATTGAAATCTGACCTCTGCTGCTCCATTCTGAAGTTAAAATGGACCAACTGACATCTGGCTGCTTATTGTGATAGAGCCAAAGATTTTTTTTTTTTAATGCAGCATACTTTAACTGTGAAAATATATGGAAAAAAGCAGAACATTTAGACATTTACTTCCACTCTGAAAATATATGGAAAAAAGCAGAACACTTAGACATTTACTTCCACTCTATGGATCCATTCTGCTGATGAGGCAAATAATTATTCCAGTGAAATTACAAGAACCAAGCATAAAACTGTTCTACTAGCCATTCAAATCCCCTGCGATTGCTAACATGTTTAATTAGGTCATCTTGATCACAGATGAAAAATGTGGTCATTTTGTAGAGGTTGCATGTAGCTCAGAAATGTGCTTGTATCCCGCATGTTCTGTATAAATGTTATGTCACTAGAAGGAGTGTGACCAGCATCACCATCAGGCTTCTGAACTGAGACTTTGTGGAAAACACCTCAACTGAAGGGGAAAACAAAACAAAAAAAAAAAATTCAAAATGGTCTATATACATAATTAAGAAAAATAAAAAAAAGGTCTTTTTGCAAAGTCAGAGCTTTCTTTTTTTTTCAGCCAGTAATTTTAATTTCACATTAAAATCTGGAGATAGCAAAAAAGGACCAGTGGTGTAGCACTGAAAAAAAAAAAAGAAAAAAAGGTTCTACCTTTGAGATAATGCATCTTTTATCATAGATTGCATTTTATGGGGTTATTTATTCCTTTAAAGGACTACTTAGTATGAACAAGACATATTATATAAACATATGTGGGAAACACTGTTCCACTCTCTCACGAAGTAAGCATATTCCAATATTCCATACCAGACAAAGTTGCTAAGGAAGACATTATCTCAATGCATTTTTCTGAAGTGACTGATTTCAGTAACATAGAAGAAACCTCTAGAGCAGCTGTAATTCTGGGTGTAGGGTGGGGATGGAAGACTAGGATGCATCTTCACCATTTAGTAAGATCTGCTTATGATGCAAGGAATTGTAGCCATATCTTAAAACTGCTCCCAAATGCAAATCCATGGACGATGTCTGCATTTTTGGGTACATCAATATAAGAAGGACATCAAAATGTTGAGAATGTATCCTGTGGAGGACAGAGAAGGTGGAGAAGGGTTTCAAGGGAAAGACTTACAAGAAGTGCCTGAGGTCTCTCAGCTTGCTCGGTCTGGAGAAGAAAAGGCAGATGATGACCTCATCACAGTGACACTACACTCTCTTTCCTCTGTGTGTATCTGTGTGAAAAGCAGCTACTATCCAGTTGGACAGCAGAAAAATAGGGTGAGAGGTTTGAGTACGAACGAGTGAGAGGTTTGAGTACGAAGTGCCATCAAAAGCTGGATCATGGGGCTGAGGGATTTGAGGGTCTAGGGGACAACAACTCCAGGGCAACAGGGTGTAGGTGCCAGCCACAGAGTCGACTGTCCAACACTGGCTACCTGAGAGATTCATCATGCATGTCTATGTGTGTGTGTGCATGTTGCAGCTAGCAAACTCCAGTCTTGCTCAGTTGCAGATGAAAACCAGAGCCAAGTAATCTAACACTGATGTTTACGTGAGTCAGATGTTTATGAGGGTGCAGGGAAAGGCACTGTTCTCTGTCCACATCAGTCTGTGTTCCTGGTCATATGTACAGTTTATGGGTGCCAGGGGGGCGTGTTTGCTCCTGCTGGGAAAATATGTTCAACCTCACCACAGCCTGGAGAGACAGAACTGCAGCAGCCTCACTGAGACAGAAGTCCCTAGACCCAGTCCCCTGGGGGAATAGTTACCTCTAACAGAGTACAGACACATGAAAAAAAAGGCAGAATATAGAAATGAATGGAAGGATGATTAAATATATTCTATAGAGCAGCCAGAGCAGTTCTGTGACAACATTGTTAAAATTTGGAAATGCATATTGCAGCCAAGCAGCTCCATCTTGCATACCACTGGCAGTGAAAATATCTTCATTTGCCCAAAACATCTGCATAAAATGTCATTTGCTTCTTCCTTTCAGGATATTAACAACTTGCAGCTTGAAAAATCTTCTGAAATATAGTGAGAAGGAGGAGTCGGAGAGAGATTGAGCAGGGTATGTGCAACAGGAGTCATCCTAAGTCATATACTAATATAGAAAATCAGTGCTCAAGTACTTGGACAAATATGTAGACAAACACAGTCTGTTGCTAAATACCATGGGTTTTTATGGCCACTTTAAAATGTGTGTATGTTTCATTTCATCTAATCCTTTTTATTGTGTTCAGAAATATGAATAACAAATACATTTTCCAAAACTTCACAGTGTTGTTTGAGGAATGTGTTATAAACTGGTATTAAATATTAAGTCTGGAGTATAGATTTGCCACATTTAACTGTTTTTAACGACGTAAGAAGTAAATTCACCAATTAAGTATAGTGTTCTAGAATGAAAATTTCAGGTCTTAAAAATCTGTTTTGAACAGCTCATTCATAATGACTTAAAGCTTTCTATATAGAAAAGTTGATGTTAGCGGGAAAAAAAGGTAAGAACAGATGGAAGCATTTCTATGTCTTATTTCTTAGGTGTGAGAAATGTATGAGACAGCGGAAATAAACATTTAGATGAAGTTTCCTGTTGTACTGTAACTATGTCTTGTCACTTTTGATATCAACATAAGTCTACTATACAAAGAGAGAGGGCTGCAGCACAGACTTTTTTGTACCTTTGCAACATGTGAGGACCCCCTCCCCTCAGGCTGAGTTGAAGAGACATTATTTAGCATTAGTGCATCTTTATAGGACTATTTATAAAGTAAAATAACTGCTACTTAGTAAAGCAAAGCAGCTGAAGCTGAGGACTGGAAACCCACACTATATGCATTAAGGGGATTTACTTTAGACAGACTCTAGACTGGTCCCCGGCACCTAAAGTACATTAGAAATTGGACTTCATCTTCTGGTTCAGCTCCATGAGAAAGAAATGCTGCTCCCCAGTGTGAACCAAGGCACATAAATTGGGGACCATCCAATGATTTATTTCAATTGCACAGTCGTGAACTCACCTAAAATGATAAAACAAACATGCTTTGCCTTTGAAATGCTTCATCTAATGTCAATGTCCCTTGAAGAGATTTTTTTATACTGTGAACAGCCATCCTGTTTTCCACTGAACTAATAACATTTCCTGTCCTGTCCTAAACTATCATAGCTTCAAGTTGTCATTTAGATGGGATCCATTTTACTTACTTTTAGATGCATGAAATTAATTTCCTAATATCAGTCATCCAGACTCCACTGTCTGATAGAGAGAAACACACCTTTAGATGGAGATTAATTTCAGTTGTTTCAGGATGGAATGGATCATTCTGAAAGTACAGCTTTCTCCACAGGACAGAGTGGGATCCTAAATTTCTAAATTTAGAAGGGTGGGTCACCATGAAAACATTTTTAAAATAAGTCATCAGAGCCAGTTCTTAATTCCTTCCCTATTACAATGATTTAACAATAACTTGCAAGGTAGTCTCTGTCCTGTTCTTAAATTAATTTGAATTAGTTACTATTTAGAATAATAAATTCATAGAATAGCGCAAGCTGGAAGGGACACATACAGATCATTGGGTACAACTCCCTGCTCCTTGCAGGAACACCCAACACTAAACCATACGACTAAGAGCATCACCCAGACACTCCTTGAATGCTGGTAACCTTGGTGCTATGACCACTTCCCTGGTGAGCCTGTTCCAGTGACCAACCACCCTCTCAATGAAGAGCCTTTTCTTAATGTCCAGTCTGAATTTTCCCTGACACCATTTTATTTCTTTGTGACTCGATGTTTGTCATCAAAATGTAGAGATTAGCTCCTCCCCCTTCATTGCTCCCCTTTTAGGAAGTCACAAAACACAGAATTAGGATTTAATGGGAACACAGGACAAACTGCAGTTCAAGCACAAGAGCTGTCACACAAGTTTACAGCTCAGTAAGTTGTTTAAACATGACCAGACCTATTTAGCCCTTGCCCTTCTGTTTTCCCGTGCCAGTTCCTTCCAACCCCCTTGGATCCTTCCTTTTGCAAGCCTTTGCTCTTTGCTCTAAGCATCCCGTAACATACTACCATAAATTCCCTTCCATAAAAACTCCAAAATTATGATTGACCCATTGCAAATTGCTCTTTCCCCTGCATCCCATACTAAGTCCTATTCATCTCTAAGCTGTCAGTTCAAATGGTTCTCTAGGGAGAGCATTTCTGTCCTTGTGTCATCCTGGGGGATTTCACACCTTTTGCTCTCTTTGGCTGGCTGTAGGAGGAGCCAAGTGAGTATTTTTTATTCACTCTAATAAGGTGTTACTGTGCCCCTGATACTTCCCATTTGTTTGTGTTTAATTTGTTTGGTAAATGATCAAATAACTTAAAATATCCTACAGCCACTAAACTGTACAATTTTTTCCACACAAGCACACCAGCTTTAAATATAATTATGTCAACCTTGCAACTGGTGGACAAGCTTGCTGTAGACTGAGAAAACAGCTCTTCGTTCTTCACGTGCTGGTGCTACAGTGGGTGCAAATTACTCAATAGATTTTTTTGCCAGGCTCTTTAATTCTAATGATAAGGTATCGAGCACCAAAATAACCCATGCCATGCTGTAGGACTCCTCTAGCATAGGCTTCTTACTTGTGAAGTATCTGCCTGATACACCACAGCATTTTATCTGCAAGTCTGCGAGGGGCTTAGGAGGGTTGTCTGTGCTGGCTGCAGCATTTCAGAATCACAACATTAAGTCTCATTAAACTTCAGGAGGTCTTTTGGGTGCAACCTTTATGGTTTGACTGACCATGACTATTTATTTAAGATTAGAAATAAAATTTGTTCAACAGAAGCTAATCTTGGAATTTTCATTTTTAGTTTTGTCAGGTTTTGTAAAAAAGCAAGATCAAACAACTAAAATACCAACACCCAATTCACTGTCTTACCTAGCATCTTCCTCTTACACTCTGTCATTTATTCCTAATTTACTTTATTGATCAGGATAATTATTTCATTGCTGAGGAGTCTTACTCATTGACAGAAAATGTATCACCAAAGCCACACAATTTTATGGTTTATAATCAACTAAGAGACTTTATTTAACTTATTCCGAGGTTGAAAAAGACATTGTGAGAAGGTCTTTTACATTTATTTTCATGAACAGGTAATTGCTATATCTATCTAGTGCAGACAGGGATTCTGGTTTGAAAATAATTTCTTCAAAATGAATGTGCAAAAGCAAATTAACTACTTATTTTACATAGTTTTATTTCATGGTGGATTTTTTAAAATTAATGTTATAAAAATGAGATTAAGTGCTATAAGTCAGGGTTTCAGTATTTATTATCTCCACCAAAAAAATTAAATAACCATGGTTATAATTATATATAAAATTTATGATTAATTCAAGTAAAATCCGGTTTAAGTCACTTGTGGACACATATTAAAAAAAAAAACCAAGCTGATGTAAAGACCAATACCATTAAGTTTCACCAGATTTCACATATCCAATGTTACATAATGTCCATTTTATGGACAATGTTCCTAATTTTGTTAGGAAAATATTGCAGACATTCAGAAAATATTCAATAATACAGTAGTTTATGAATAATTTTAAGATCATATAAATTCCAAACATAGGGGGCGGAAGAAAAAAAAACCCTGAAAGACACTGAGATCAGAGTCTAATTTAATATTTAGATTTGTGTTATAAGTACAGGTAACCCAAAACCCCCTCTTCCAAACAAACCTGCCATTACATTTTGTTCACATCTATTTCACCTATAAAAAAACAATGGTATAAATTATCATTCTGCATGGGAAAATTACTGGAGTTGGCATATAAAGCTACAATTTTCAAAAACAATTTTTGAATTCACTTGTAATCAATAATTAAAGATTAATCTCTGTACCTACTCTTTTCCAAACTTTCTTTTAGGGAGTCCTTTTTCTTATACATCTGTAGCAGTTTTTCTCACCAAAAATAAAATGCAAGTATATAAAAAAGAGAGATACCTTGCTTTCCATTCTGCATTTCACTAGTGTAGTTGAAGACACACTTGCAAAATTCTAGAGAACTTTATTCCTCCCTATAAAAAGATAAACAGTACTATGTTGAGGTCACTGGTTACAGTACTACAGTTTAAAAATTAACATTCAAAATAAATATTCCATACAGCATTTAGGTAATCAGACAACTGAAAGGGTGTTTTTATCATACTTGTTTCAATGTTTTAGCTACAAACTCTAAAAAGGGAAAAACTTCAGAGATATGATTTGGAGATACGACAGTCAAGCTATTCTGATTGCAGAGGTTTCAACAAAAACACATGTACTCAGATGCTCATGGTGTTCAATCTCATACAAAGGTAACTTGCCTCTCTCATAAAAGCAGTGCAAAATTGCTGATATTTAGAATGCACATGCAGTCAGATTGTTTAGCAAAGAGTTATGCTTCAAGCACCAAGAACACATACACAATTTCATCGAGGTTGTGTCAGTTATTTTATGATGATGACAATGAAAATGCACCAAGAGTTAGAGGCCTCCACCAGGAAGTTTGCAATACAACAGGCAGTTGAAAAAATTCTCACATTGGGAGATTCAGATGCAGTATTTGACCAACTTTAAAGATCCCCAAGAATGGCAGAAATGTAGAAGGCAGCTGTGTGGTGGAAGGAAGGCTACAGTCAAGATGACATTTTGGAACAAGCTGTGTATGCTGCCATTATTGCACAGCACTTTGTTGGCAAATGCAGTCATGAATTTGCACGTGTTAGGAATCCAATCCAGCAAGATACATTTAAGATTTTTACAGCCATCTAACAACTGGTGCAGCTGAGAGGTGTGAGTCATTTCCCAGCCTTACAAACACAGTGTATAACATGCAAAAATTCACCCAGTTTAGCCTTCTGCAAAGAGCTCCCATGTAATTGGGTAGTAGAACAAAAACTGAGAAAATGACATACCTAGGGGCTTCCAGCAGGCCAGTTTACCATAAAGTGGGTGGTACCACCTGAAGGTGGTCAGGTCAAGAAGCTGAGTACAAGTTGCTTCTACAAATCCTCTCAAAAACCATTATAACTTCCCCAGAGGCATAATTTCAAAATGCTGTTGTTCCTGCTACCAGCTATGGACAAGAGGTCATTTTACACACCATGTTGCCACTTTGGTCAGTGAAACAGCCTTAAGGCAAGTCCTCCCATAGAAACCATTCAAAATTCATGAAAGCATTAAATGTTGGATCAGATCAGCACTAACAGAATCCAAAAAAACTTTCATTCATTCATTCATTTATCTCAGTCTACCTAGTTCCCTAGTAATTTTCATACACATGGTTTTATAATACATATGGTTTTGAGATTTTTCTAGTTTCCCTATAAATATAATTTTTTAAACTTTTAAAATTCTGTTCTGCTTCTTTCAAGATATTTGCAACATCCTTACTAAATTTGTAGAGACTAATAAATAAAAGAAACATATAAAATCTCCAATTTTGATTATAGATTTTCCTACAAATATCCAATGGGAAAGAAATCAGTTAGTAAACCTGTGTCTTAGTTTTCATGTTAGTAAATTATTGTTTGCAGTTTTCCTCAGTAATCACTAATAACAGCTCACCACATGCCTATCAGGTCTCATCATTTGAGCCACAGATTCATTCAAGCAGTCCCCCCTTCATGCTCCCCCACAATCAACAGCCCATCACAGTTTATACACTTTTTTAGTCCTGCACTAACTGTGTAGCTAAAAATCACAGTAGTAGCCTACATCTAATTCCTAGTTTTTCATGGCTAGGATTTGACTAAAACAAACACAAACAACCCTAAACTCAGTGAGCTCTGTAATGTATTTCTCAAAAGAGGTATTAATATGTGAGTATATGCGTGAGAATACGCCTTGCACTGGAGCCGTGAGTACTGTGTGCTTGTAAAGCAGTGAACAGCCTCATCTCAGGCTGAGGCACACAGGAATAACAATTATGTGACTATACTAATTACAGTCATTTTAACTGCACTCTCACTCCTGCCAAAAGTAATGTACAAAATAGCAGCTGCAAAACATCTTCCCTCTAGTAAGTACACCTTCCTTTTTGCAAACTTTCTAGTAGACTGATTTCTTAACATTAAGTTATTTTAGTTGGTATTTGGATGGTATTTCACATTCTTGGCAGATACAAGAAAACTTAAGTTCATTTATTAGAACTCATTTCTGACTTGAATTTTATCCAATAATACTGTTATTCATCTAAGATTCTTGGATCTAACAGTCATCTATAATTCATGAAGTCCTCACTGCTTCACTGACTATATGTACTGCAACAGTAAAAAGTACACATTGAATATTGCACACATAATCCAAAAATAAAAGGAAAAAAAAATGTCCAAGACACACAAAGAAGAAAAATACCTCAGAAAAAGAAAGGAAGAACGTATCCCTCACTGCCTTTTATTATGGATCTGCCAAATAAGCTAACAGAAACCTTCTTTTTTTTTTCTGTGGGTGGGACTGGTTAGAAGTTAAACATATGCAAAATGCTAAAATACTTGCACTGCTACCTAGCAGTTATTACTTTTCCTGAGTAATGGGCTCAAAATCTTATTTATAGGCAAAAGGCAGAATGTTAATAATGACCACCAATTATAAAGAAAGGTGAACTTACCTCAAAACGAGGGGAAACTGAAAGGTCACCTTTGTTTTGGATATTTGGCTGCTCCAATGAGCCATCACTTTCTATAAACAGCTTTCCCTAAGTTAACTAGTAGAGAACAATGTCTTTCTGGTGTGTGGCCAACATGGTGTGTGGAGGGGAAAGTGTGAATATGGCTCAGCACAACATAAGGTATAAAACTGGACAACTAGTAAAACAATCTTTGAAAAAAACCAAATTTGTGCAGACTTCAACAAAACACTTCTCAGTGACTGAAGATACACTGCATTAGGACACAGAGACTGGCATTAGGAATCACATTCATACCATGATTAAATTATATATTGCAATTGCTATATGCAGTGCATTACTGTAAGCCTCCGCTAAATAAAAATTCCACATAATGCAAAATATATCACATTAGTAAATTTGATAGCAAACATTAAGCCCTCCTTCTGGAACATCTTAAAGAACCTGATTAGAAACAATTGCCTCTGACAGGCAACAGTTCCCACCTCACCTGGAAAAATTCAGATGGCGAAGAGGAAGGGAGTCCCAGCAAATGAAGAACAAACAAGAGTCCATGGAAGAAAGAACCAGGCCAGCAGCTCCTGCTCAACAGGGCAAAATCCTCAGGATGGAGCTGCAGGCTGTGGAGCATCAGGGAGGATGAAGAGCTCAGGATCAACACAGAAGTCCTGTGGAGATGAACACCTTAACCCCCAGCACAACAACACAGGGGCAGCCAGAGTCTTTGGCCTAGGTCCCTGCTGGGGTTCCCTATACCAACACGGACATGAACAAGCTGCAATGAGTGCCCAGCCACGTGGGCAGATGGAGCACAGGACCCATGGGGAGAAACTTACAGGGCTGATCTAGATCAATCTGGAGAAAAAAGAGCAAGGAGGCTTTCTCAGTTACCTGCTCTATTCAGCTACCCTGGGAAGTCCAAGAGAGGACACAGTCAGGCTCTTCCTGCGGCTAGACATTGAAAGCACAAGAGACATCAATCTAAGCTGTACCAAGGGAAGGACTGTGCTTCTCATAATTTTCCCAGGAGAAGAATTTCCTGTTATTTGACAATTTTCTAGAAATGGCTGTCACATCAGAGAAGAAGCGAAAGAAAACCATGAAAGTGTTTTAATCTCTAAAACAGAGTCAAAAAACTCTCTCCCTTAATTTGAAAAAATGGACATGAAGTAGTCAAGAACACACATTATTAACCACGTCTGCGTTTCATTTCCAAAGTTTTTTCTGTACTTCATTAAGCTATGAGCTGACAAGGGGGATTCTGTGTTTCTAAGATCTGAAGTCTCATTCAAGAAAGCGTACATCCCTCTGGAGTTGCTTCCCAGATTGCAACATCTAACTTGAAGGATCTTTGCTGGAATTATATTTAATGTGAATATAACCATCCACATTTCCTATAATCCAGAGTACCCTTTATCAATGTGATCAGGATATTGACTCATGAATCCCCTGCTAATGTAAGGCCACCTGACAAAATACTAGTGATATGCAGAAGCATTTTTGAAGTGCTAACTTCCTGGGTAACTGGCCTCTATTATCAGTTATCTTGCCAGGGCACTTATGGGACAGATATATTCCTTCTGGTCACACTGGTGAGAAAAGGAGACATTAATCACCTCTGAGCTATGAGTCTCAGTACATACATTTTTCATGTCATAAAACTCTAGAAGCAGTTATACAAACACACCAGTGATACAGAATTCAGCTAATTACTAGTTTCATAGTGAGAATAGGTATAATGGGACACAAGTGATTTATTATATGTGGTGACTGTATGATGGACATAGCTGCTCAGGACTCTCCAACTCATTAAAGAGACATTTCCTTGGGAAACTGTGCAGGCTGAAGAGAAAGCTGCCTAGAAGTCAGGAACTGGATCCCTGTGTAGTTAGGTTCAAACAGAAACAGAGAGTTTTGGCAGGACCCTCTTGCTCCCCTGACAGCACAGGGAGCAGCACGGCATGAAAACTGAGAAACAAACAGGCTGGCCAGTATCTCCCAAAGGAAGAGAAAAAATCAATATGTTCCCATCAAAACATTTCCTCAGAATCAGAAAGTGTTTTTCTTATGGAAGGTTTTCAGTGGTTCTTCCTGCAGTGCCAGGCTATTAAATTTGTCAACAGTCCCCTCAGTGTTTTTACCAAAAAAATTCAAAAAAGCTTTTATTTTAGTTATTCCCTTCTCTCCTGTTTTTACCCTCTCTTCCTGGATCTTGAAGTTGAACACCACTTGGTAAAAAATGATTCATAAATATTAATCAGAGGAAATACATGGGGAAGGAGAGCACAGTTAATTACTGCTTAGAGAAGAATCTATTTTATGGGAAATTAAATTATTTCATTACATTATTATTATAAGTTGTTAGAATTATAATTAATTTTCAGAAGTATTGCAGTAAGAGTAAATGAATGTCAAAATGTGTTGTCTTTGCAGTTTTTTAATACAGAATAAAAATCTTGTACCAGGAAAAATGGTCCCTTCAATATCAAGATGTGTTTTTTGCTAAGAGAATCAAAATTTTTACATAGACAGTCATGAAAGCACAATGATGTCCAATAGTTTGGAAAACACTGAAAATATATTTTGCAGGGACCACCACACAGTTCCATTATAAAACCTATTAAATAGTGGATTTATACTCCTTTCTGCACGGTCAATCAGAAGAAAATCTTTAGCAATATTCTGGAAAAGAAAAACAGTATCAGAAAAGTTTTAGAACAAAGCAGCAGAAGAAATACAATATCCTATTTTCATTTACTTTATTAATAGTGCTGTTTGGCAATCTTCAGTAGTAAAGGAAAAGAGCTAAACCACAAGATACTTCTTTTTTTACACATTAAACACTCTTTTCACTCAAATTATGATCCGTAAAGCCAGGTCATAGCTACAATTACTAGCACTCACACTTCTCATCCTCAGAAAACTACTGCAGCCCTGTAGGGGAGACATCCTTTTAGTTACAGTACATAGAAAACTATGCTTATTTACATTGCCATACACAACCACCCTCTTTGTTTTGGGAAATTAATTTGCAGAGAATACAAGTTATGATGCACAGCTAGAGAAGAAATAGCATGGCATGTCAGACAGTCATCTTGAAAGAAGTCTGTTTCTTAAGTTCTTGTCAGTAATGAATAAAGATCAGCATAGGAAACTCTTCTATTTATAGCTGGCATGATATTAATTTCTAGACCAGAAAGTAAGAAGCATTTCTGGCAGCAGTATCCACTCAAGGTTTACAGTGTCATTGCTTGCTGACTGAAAATACTGAAAGAAAGGGAAGGGTGAAGAAGATAAAATATTAGGATACATGGCAGAAAGGAAAAAAAAACTAAGAACACAGAGACAAAGAGAAAGAATGAAATGCATGGATGATTTTAAGGAAAAAAATAACAGAAGGACAACTGGCAGATTGTTATGCTGCTGTAAACAGACAACTCTCAAGCATTCAGGCTGAAAATCCAGTTGCTCTGCAAGAACACATGCTATCTCTGCTCATAGTTTGCATTTCCACTGAGACCAGACTCCATTTTTTCTTTCCTAAACTACAGTTTCAAAGCTTAAATGTAATTCCTATGTCTTACACAATTTTCTAAATAAAAGAGGGGATACTGAGGAAAAAGCTCACACTTGTATAGTTGGTTTATTTGCTTGTTAGTTTTTCAAATTTAATAACTAAAAATTATCTTCCAGTAGTTTCAACATCGCAAAGTCATTTTATAAAATACTTCTTCATCTGTTAAAATCTGATACATAGTGAGAGTATAAATACAGTCGGTTCAAATCAGGTTATCTCAACTCAAATCAGTTAATTCAAGTTCACTAGCTGCTAATCTGACCTTAGAATAGGATGACAGAATGGGCATGACCTCAGGATAGGATATTTTTTAATGGTTACTTCCCACTACAGAAGTACTATGTGTTTGAAAATATAACAGCTTGGACATAGCATGCAAGGACTATATACGTTTTACATACAGTCCCTCTTATTACTCTGAGAACTGTAATTAAACAGATAAATTGAGAATACTTAGTCCTCAAGGCAAATGTGCTTATGTCAGCAGCTACAAAGACTTTTCTACTGAGCACCTTACCTTCTGTGACTTTCATGACCTCAAATGTATCAAGGGGTTTTTAACAATATTTAATTAAATTCAAATTGACCCTCAAAACTACCCACTCCAGCTTTATGTCAAAATCCCTCTGTTCCCAGGCAATGCTAATGTTGGCTGTTAAAATGTACATTGGGAGAGAAAACACCCTGAGGTAGAAGTGTCACTTTTCCATTTTATTCCCACAGGATGTAATAGGAAACAAGTGCACTACCAACATCGTTTTATGATGGCAGTTCCAGTTCTACCACTTCTGGGATAATTAATGCCTATCTACCAAATTAATGCAGCAGGTTAAAGGAATAAACAAAAATATGGGGGGAAAAACCTATTTGGATTGGATTTCTCTGTGTATTTGAGCTAACTTACACAAAAGGTAAAGAAGGCAAACTCTATTCAGTAGTCTGAACATAAGAACTCTTAATTTTTCTTAGAATTTGGGATTTGAGAAAAATACAGTTACATCTTGTAGAAACAATGATTTCATGCAGATTTTTTTCTCCTATATTGAATGCAATATAAAGCATTAAAAGTATCGTTTACTTAGGCCATCTTAGTCTACAAGAATTACAAGGGAGAACCTGGTTCTAATTTCATTTTGCCAAGTCTCATTAGAGCTGAATTCTTAGTCCATAACTTGACTAGTAGAATTGTTAACTACGTGGGACATATTCTCTTTATTAACTCTTGACAATAAGCCAAAAGAAACAGAAATGAAAGTTAAAAAAACAAAAAACAAAAAACAAAAAACAAAAAACAAAAAACAAAAAACAAAAAACCTTTACAGAAGAAATCACCTCAAGCAGAAAAACTCCCATCGTAATTTTTGGTTTAGTTTCAGAACCACTCTGAAGCAGTAAAATTTTGGAGCTCTCCATGCATCTTTGAGTTTCACTACTACAAAAACTTTCTATTTCACTATCTCCATAGTCATCTTTCAGTCAAATGCAGCAATGCAAGAGAGAAAAAAATCACTAAAAAATACACATTTAGTCTATGAACACAATACATTCATACTGCAACAAGGCAATGTCTTACGGTATTTTCCTTCTTCAAACCTCGACGTTGTAATGCAATTTCCGTAAAGAATGAAGTTTAATGAAAAAGGGTCCCTTCATGACAAAGTGCTTTTTCAGAATGCCAATATTTTCCTGTCTGACTCAAAAGTAAAATGCTATTCGACATCCCACTGAAATCAGTTTTCTAATACCCAAATATATCTGTAGCCATTTCACAGAAGAATATTCTGCAGTGCTAAGAACAGCTAACAATGTCTGATACTTTTAAAGAAATTTAAAACCTTTGTAATCAGAGAACAAATATAGCCAATTTTTTGCGTCTTATTTATGTAGAGCAATATTTTAATATTAAACCCTCCTCATAAATCTTTGTATTCATATGATCAAATTGGAATCAAGATATCTAGGACTGACTCACCTAATAATGGCAAACACTGGACAGCCACTATTTAAGCAGCAGAAAAGAACAGACCAGAAGGTAGAGTCCTCAGAAACATGACCAGTTTCTCAGTAATTTTACAGTTATTACCAACTGCTTTGACACACCAGTTCTGCAGGGAAAGGTTGGTGTGACAATTAATGGTTTTAGCCTTTTAGTGGTGATTTAGCATTGGAGTACACTTGTCCTGCTGAAAGTGTGCTGGAGCTTATGTGTCATTAATTTGAAAGGCAAATGGTCTTGCAGCTACTGAATGAGAAAAAAAACCCCCGAAAGGGCAGTGCTACGCTATAGCTAAGTGACAGAACACAATGCTGATACCTCACCTTGTTTCTAATTTTCAGTTAAAGTTAAGTTTATGAAAAACTTTGTTCATTGCCTTTCTCACCCTCGTTTTCTCTGAAAACATTATATTCCTTTTCAAGTTTCATATGCAGGAATTCATTTAAGAATGAATAAGCCTCAAAATCCTGGTGAATTCCAGCTGGGGGAACACTCAATAATGGAAGAACTTCTCAGTCTCGTAACAGATTTCTTCTGATAAAACATGACTTGAGAAGATGTTTAGTTAGTCGACTAATCTGAAATAAATAAGTCTTGTTTGCCAAATAATAGAAGCCATAGTAAGTTTTGTCTCAATAGGCCTCAATGGCATAGACCAGTGCACAGTAATTTTCTTATTACAAGGAGACAGTCCACTCTAAAATAATGATAATTTATTTTAAAAACACCAAACAACAAAAATACCCCTGTAGTCACTTTAAAAGCAGTCAAAGACACACACTAAAGGAGAAGCTAGAAGAAGAGGTTCACTATTGAGTATGGTAGAGTCACTGATATCTAAACTGATATCTGCCAGTAGCATAATGCATGTAAGGTATGTATGTATTTCATTTAAACAGAAGAGATGGTGCTGAGACAAATCAACAGCTGGTTTGTGCAATTCCTCTACAAATAAAAGTGTGTATTGGAATTAGGTGCACTCTAGTGCTGTAAACTTGAAGTCCTCAGTAATTTTTTTTTGCTAAATCAGCATTCTCAGAGGCATTTCCCACTCTCTCTTCTTTGAAGCTCTTCAAGCTCTCACCACTCATCTCCTGTGCAGAAAACATGAGGCAGTCCAAGAAAACTTACATAGTAATTGAAAACAGAATGGCAAATATATACCTACAAATTGAAGAAGGCTATGCCAGATTTTAAGCTGTAAATACATCATGTCTTTTACAGGATGGCACTTGAAATAAATTCTCCCTTAGTAAGGAGTTTTACTAACCTCAAACAACTGTATGATAGCCACTTTGAAAATGAGGAAGGTGAGAGAGGAAAAGCAATGTAGGAATGTGATTTGAAAAGACATTACTTTCAACAAAGGACAGCAAATTTATTGATGAACTACACTTTTGATTTTGAAGGATGTTGTAGGGAGACACTACTGAGAAGCTCTGAAAACAAATCTTTAAAAGATGGATATACGTAACGTAAAATTGGATTTTAGGTTTTTTACTTCAAATGGGCCAGATATTCAGGGAGTTAGTCAAGTTGAAATTCAGAAAATGAAGTCTCTTATCTGGGCCCACAGGCTGCAGCACAGGGCACAGAAACAGGAAATGACATGGGCTCAACTGCTCAACAGTCAAAGCACAGAATAGTTGCTCAGTATCAACCATTTGGTGCATGAAGATTTTCTTTCCCACCATCAACTTAGATTACAGAAATATGAATACTCCGTCCCTTCATCAGTGCAACCCACAGGAACAGTTTAATACTTCAGATATCAGCAGACCTATGTATTTCTTCTTCCAAATAACCTAGTTAATTCCCTTAAAATATGATTTAAAATATACAACAATGTTTCATTCATCTGTGATTCATGATTCTACATAGCCACCCCAGGGTCAGTCTAATGACACAGATCTGAGCTCTGTTTGTCAGCAGCTTCTACACAGCTGCTGTTCTCAGCTCCTGTGTGAGCCTTTTCACCCATTCAAGTCAATATTCACATAATATAAAGCTTTAAACATGTAAAAACAACAAATGTGCAAGGTTAAGTTTCACTTTCCAAATACTTGCCACACTGGTATCTACAGAACTCCTCCATAAAGTATTTCTGTTTCTCAAATGTCTTAAAGATATTGGCATAACACTATAGTAAGATTCATTTGTGTCATAATCCTCCAAAATCACTGACTTGCACCCGTATTCCACATTCTGAGATCACAATAACAAAGAAATCTTTGAACTAATTCTTTATATGTTCTGCCAGGAAAAAATAATAGGAAAGAATCAGCTTTATTATGCTCTAGCCATTATTCTCCTAATAATTATTCATCTAAGTATCCTTTTTTTTTTCAAATGAATCAGTTTACTGGGTACCAGGTTCCAAATTCAAATGGCAGATCCAGATCACTTGGTAAATTTACAATTAATTCATTTCCTGATGCACAGGTCTACTGATTCACTCACTCAGGGCCTTCCTCTGTGCTAACAGAGCTGTGTCAGAGTTATACCTGTTCATGCAATACAAATACTGCCCAACTCAACAAGCTCTTGAAGAATAATTAAATTTTCTTTTTCCTTTTCCCATCAAACACCAGGAAACAAAATAAAACATGACTAACACCACATACAGCTCCACATACTCCCTTTTCATCCAGACTCTGAACTGCTGTATTTTGCTTCAAATCTCTCATTTCGTAATATTTCATTATAACATTTTGGATTTACTTTATTAATGGAAGAACCAGCTATTAACAATTTCACCATTTTGTCACTGATTAATTATGGTCTTTTCAATGTCCTCAGAATTTTATACAAGAAGCTAAAATAACTTGAATGCCAGTAGGCATCCAGGCTATTAAAACCCTAGAGTTTTCAGTCTTTTAACACATGTGACATCATTTTTTGTATTAATTTTACAAAAATGGAATACATGTTACATTTTTGCAATGCCCATAGCAATTACCTTCACTTCAGTAAGAGTTTCTCTTACTGAGCAACATGAACATTATTCAAACTCAAGTGTTTCAAATCCTAGCTCTTGTCACTAATTCACATTATGGCTATTTTCCTTCCCGCTGTTGGTTTTAAACCCTACATCAGTTTTGATTTACATTTAAAGTTAATCTTGTGGGGCTTTTAAAAATTATATTCTTCTGCTTAAGATATTTACCTCATTTATTTTATTATTGATAGTACATTTTGTTGAGAAATAATTCAGAGGCAAGAAATTTGATGGACCTGCAATGCTGTCTGGATCTTACTGATCATTTTGAACCTCTGCACAACAGAATCTTCCAGATAGCTTTCTACAGGGTGCCTTTATAGATAAAATGCCCAATTATTATGATTTTTTTAAATTACAAAAGCTAAAAAATAATAAAAGTTAGTGATGATAGTCCTTCACAGAAGAGGAAAAAGCAAGTGTTTCTGTATTTCATTGCCCAGGAGGAAATAATGTGGGTAAGATTGTTGCTGCTGTGAAGAAAATTAGTTAGAAATAGGCTGCATGTACCAGCATAGGACAGATGCTTTTGCTGTATTGAATCTGGAGAACTGCATTGACTCATAAATGATGCAGAAAAAAGACAGTGGATCACAGAAGTTACCTCCATGGAGAAAAAGTACAAATTTTATCCTATGGTACTATCCATATACATTTTAGAGATAAGATTTTGAAAACCAATTTATTGACTAATTAATACAAAAAATGTGTCTGATACCTGAAGTCTGGAAACTTTATTTTCGCACTGTTTGAAATCTAGCTTTGTGATCCTGAAGCAAAAAATAGGATAATAGTACATTTTAAAAAGTTCTAAATACTAGTCAGAGTAGGTGTACATAGGAATGCCACCTAGATTTTGAATTATTATAACAAGATTGCCAAATTCTGTCACATAAAAGACAGTTCCCTAGATCAAAAGTGTCCCCATTGAAGTAGCATGATTCAATAGTCCTGATCCTGCTTTTGTGCAGCAAAGTAATCAGCAAAACTATACTATTGTTGGGATTTTAAAAAGTACAGTTTCTCCAGAGATAATTTTTTTTTGAGAAGTATATCTTTAGACATTCAGGCCATACCTAACGGTACTCTAATGGAGACTGATTTATAGGTGGAGCATAGAAAAGTTGCCAAAAGGATCAAAACATATATTAAATACTTCCCAGATGTGACATATATCTATTAAAATCACACATACTCTGAGACAGGATGTATGACCTATTTTTGTAAATATTATTTTTAAAATCAATGATAACATTTAGTAGACATATATTACTATTTCTCTATCACAGTCTGGTCCCAGGTGCCACAACATGAAATTTAGACAGCTTTGGAAAGGAGGCTATTGTAAACATATACAGACTGACAATGTAGTTTCCCTGGCAACCAAAAGATCTGAGAACTAGTTCCTTCAGGTTGCAATTCAGTTTATGAGCCTTCACATCTGCTTGCATAGGAATGAGACACCTGGGATTATATTTCTAGAGTGATGAGTGAGAAATTAGAGAACAATAGACATTACACAGCTAATTTTGTGCAGTGATGGAAATGAGTCTTCTGATGTTCATTGTGATGGACCACACAGAATACCTGAGGACACCAGTATTCATACCCTGATCAAGCAACCAGTCTTTTCCCCACTTATCTTGACAGGAGCCAACACCTGTAAGAAAACCAATGAGGATGCTGTCCTGCTTTGTATTAACACGGGTTAATGGACTATTTCATTAACAAAATGTCAGCATTCCTTTCTACGGAGACAGAGTATAAGCCAGAGGAAGGAGGAAGTATTGCACACAGGCGGTGATCAGCAAAGAGCAGACATTTCTGTTTGCTATTTCCACGGACAGCAGGTGCAAAAAAAGAGTTATTTCCTGTAAAATTTTATTTCATTCTCAACATGAATAAAGTTACAAATACTCAACTGGCTTAGATGAAGGGAATTACTATGGCAGGATACTTTTATTTCCTAATGTCTTCTCTGCAAATACCGTGTTTTCCATATGCAAATTACTTTGTATGGATGTTGTCACACCAACAGTGTTATTTCATTCAGCGCAACATCCACAGGCAAACTACATCAGCTAGGCTGACTAGTGTGTCTGAGAAGCAAGAGAATTTTCAACATTTGTATTCAACACAATTAATTCAACTCACACAGTCCTAAATTAGATCAACTGAAATTATTTGGTTTGTTATCATTATTACATTTATTGTCATTAATGAATTTTATGCACAAAACAATTTTTGAAGGAGTTGTGGGTTGGGGTTCTTTTTTCCTTCTAAGATCATTTGATATTCTTTTACAAGGCAAAATGAATGAAAAAGTTACGTCAATAATTTTCCTCCTATATGTGTTCTGCTTCTGCCTGAACGCTTTTTTGTTGAAGATTTCTAATGTTCAGCAATGTGCAGTTAAGTTTTTGTATATAAAACCAGAATTATCCAAAGAAACTGTCGTGTGAAGTCTAGTATCCCTAAAATCAAATTTCAACAAGGGGCTCTTAAACCATCCTTATCAAAAGGTTTGTTTAACTCCATAGTACCTTTCATCCTACCTCTCAAATAATTTCCCTGTATTGTCTCCATCTCTTCACAAGTACAGATCATGCCCATTTCTCCCTTTTCCAGAGGCATGAGTTTGGTTGTTTTTCTAGCATTATCTGGTATTTCTGATACGGATACCCTGATAATTTCTGTGCTGGTTATTAATTCTTCTTAGAAAACTGCTCCCCATTTTGTTCTCTACAGTATCCTGACACTTGCATGTCACTGTCTTGTTAGTGATGCCACAGGTCAGGGTGGGTCGTCTGCACAAACATCAGTTAGCCTTTGTAACCTGCAGCAACCTGAAGCTCCCCATGCTGTTACCTTGTTAGTGGTGCCAGAGGTCAGGCTTAGCCATCTGCATGCAAACCCTAATCCATAGCTCAAGAAGTTCCTGAATTTTAGAAGCAAATAAAGGCAAGATTTGTATGTGTCTCCTGCAAAGTGGGACTTTGAGGTTAGCAATGGATGATGTGTTATTGAGAAATGTTTTCTTGTTGATGGTTATTCTAAACATCATTAACAGCCTTATGCAGGTGATATCAACATAACATCTCAGTGTATTCATTCCCACTATTGTTTGTTTTCCAGCAGATTTGTCTTACCTGGTCTTGCAGAAAACTTACATTGTCACTCATTCTTTCCAGTTTCCTGCTTAATCACAACTTCCCTTAATTATACCAAGTTCAAGGATCCATCTAATGCAAAGATCCATTCACATCACATTGAATATGGAACTTGCCAAACAAGCATTTCTGCTCTGCAGCCTTTGAATTCAAATTTAGTGATAGTTTCTAATGTTTTGGTGACTGCAAATGACCTGCTTTAAATTTTCTTCAACCCATTTCATTGAACTGCTTATAACCTTTTTTATTACAAACTGAGAAGTTCTTCACGTTATTTAGAGAGTAAAGTTTAAATACATCTTTGATTTTCAAAACTGCTTTTTAATCGCCTTTTTAATCCTCTATCCTCACTCTTCACCAGCATGTGGACACAAATCTCTATATGAAGTTGGAATTAGCACCTTCAACAAACTTGATGACAAACAAAATGCAATTAGTGGACATTTGTTTAGATTTCTGAAAGGCTCATTTTATCCTCATCTAGCATCAAAATAAAAACTATTTGACAAACCTGCCTCAGTACCTGCTTAGGTGTCTTTTTCCCTGTTAATTCCCATTATAATTTGTGCAAATAGTGTAAGAACTCCATGGAACATAAGTATATTACCTTTTCAGTATCCTAAGAATATTGAAATTTAGCCAAAACTTATGAGAAATAAAGCATTACTTCCACGCATTTTGTTAATTCTCTCCATACTGAAAAATAAGTATAACATGGTAAGCAAAGTGTTACAGATTTTTCCTTTTTACATTTCTCAGTTAAATTTTTTTCCATTTGGCTAGTAGTAGGAAGTTGCTATTACCTGCAGGCCTGACCAATAGAAAGTGTACATAAATAATTCCTAATCAGAATTTCCATTAATTAATTAATTTATTTTATCTTATTTTATTTTGTTGTTTTAAGTGTTGTTAATAGGAGGTATCAGTCAACTGCTGTTGTCACTCTGGGCAAGAAGAATTGTTTGGGTACAGACATCATGCCTGTCAAAACCTATGCAAGTTGTCATAAGAGCTACTATTGCTGCAGGGACTGAAGAGGGGACTTATTCTTTTGAAGTATATCTTTGGCTCCTTCAATATTTATTTTGCTTAAGTTTCGTGGTCTGAGAGATGGGATAACGTTAGATCTCCTACTCTGGTAAATCACTCCAGTCCTTGATGCTCAGGAAGAGTGAAGGTGAAGCAAGTGATGTTCACCAAATAGATGCCCTCAAAAAGCATTGTGTTCTAGACAACTCATTAAATCATCATGTTCTTGAACTCTCAAAGGGACAATATCTGATATCTTAGTCTCCAAAAATGCCGAGTCTAGAACATTCATATTACTGCATACAATTTTCCAAAACACACATGCATGAAAGGGGGAAAATATCTGCTTATTTACTCATCTTGGAAAAGTGCAGCTCAGGCTCCTAAGTGACTTTTTCTAATAGGTTTTTCTTCAGTTGGATAATTTTGTATAGCTTTATTAGGTGCTTTTCCCTCTATCTTCTCTTACCCTGTCATAGTCCAGTTCTCTCTGATCAGGTTCTTTTAGATATTTCATGAGTGAAGGATGTAATGTTTAACATCCAATTTTCTTGACTGAACACAGTGTATGTGACACTAGGTTTTTGATTTAGCAGAGTGATACAAAATATACTGAAATCAAAATACAAATGCAAGTTAATGCTTAGCAAAAGTTAGAAATTGCAACACAGGGTTCAATCACAATAAAAATGTGGTTCCCATTACCAGTATCTATCACTACCACCACTACTCTGGGGGTCTCCAGTCTCTGGGAAGTCACTGATGCCCATCACTTTTTTTGAAGTTCTTTTGTTACTCCGCAGTCTGTATTGGGCTGAGCCACATATTCCCTTCCCCTATCCTGGTCTGGTTAGCTCATGCAGACATTTTCATTGTTTTAAAGACACTACCATCAGTTGATCCACTGAACTGTTGACATCACTTTGTCTAAAACAATGTCCTCCCTCTGATCTCCTCTGTTGAGATACAGACAGCTCCTGTGCAACAGCTGTGGTCAGTCACAACCTGCATTATTCCCTGGGTTTCCTGGGCCTCTGAGCCTTCTTCCATCAAAGAGATTTATTTAGGGAGTCACATTCTACTCCTAGAATTCACTTGTTCACACATCACACACACATTTCTTGTACCTATTCTTACCTTGATACAGATTTTTGTCTTTCTCTAATGTGATAACGTGAATTACATAAACATTTGCTTTGTTTCAGTGTACTGTAACATTGTTTATATGATGTTAGAAGGTTGTATCTTGGCAGCAGGAGGGAAGTTGCCTGTTGTCTTTGCTCTGACTGCTGTGCTCTGAATTGGGTTAAACTTCTGTAAAAGGAGAAGATGGTAGCCTGAGATAGCTGAGCACAGGTAACCACAAGGTGTTTTGAGAGAGCAGACTGAGAAAGCAGGGAGAGGAGAAAGGACAGATGGTGTCAGCCCAAGTAAAGAAGGCCACATAACACTAGCAGAGATTTATATACTTTACATAGACTTGCTTGTCCAGTGGCTGTAACTTTCCCTCCAGTGCAGCTCTCATGCATGCCTACTTTAGCATACAAGAACTTACCCATTTCCTTCCAGTTTCCACAGAAAGTGATTCCAAAGGTGCTAAAATGACTGAGTGGGCAACTAGTCCTTCATTTTTCCAATCTTTGAGCTAGCAGCGTGCCCAGTCCTTGAGCAAAGGCTAGATTGATTTTGTTTTTCTAACAAAGCTGATGAGTACCTAAAAGGAAGCCTACAACATCATCCTCAGACAATCACCCATAGTGTCTATGGAGTTTTCTCCATGCCTAAATAAGCAGATATTTTCCTCCTTACATGCACGTGTGTTTTGGAAAATTGTATGCAGTAATATGAATGTTCTAGACTCTGCATTTTTGGAGACTTTTAAAATTTTTGTCTTTGAACCCTACATGGAAAACTTCTCAAGGCTTTCATTTTGGAAGCTTCCCCATGGTGGGTGGAATTTTACTTTATAGCTTCAGAAAAAAGACAAGGAGCATGTCTGGTATATACCAACTTCTTCTCTATAAATTCCTAGGCTGTTCTTGTTCAAAATGACATTGCTCATGGTTCTGTGGAGATTCATAATCACTGCAAGCATTTCTGAGTCAGCAAACCTCACCACATCATTCACAAAAATAGTCTCTGACATTGCATTCAACTCTAAATACTTTGTATGAAATACAAATGATAAATAATATATATATTATTTTACACATATTCTTAGCCTGCCACCATAGAAGAGAGTCCTGTTAATTCACCTGCTCTGTTGATCAGCATTTCCCATGTCTTACAGAGTCAAAATAGTTTAGAGTATGCATTTTGGATTATGAAAATAATTAATAGAATTTTTCAAAAGAAGATACGTGCTTCTGTACTATGTGCCATTTTTTAAGATCACAGATATTAAATTTTAAAATTGCTCCACTATTACTAAATTTTACTATCTGGCTGAATGGTGGCTGTCAAAGTTATTAATCAAGGTAGGAAAGAACTGCACTCTACAATTACACAAGGATAAGTACAGGTGAAGCTTTTTTGCTCTATTATTATTTTTGCTTCAAAAACTGCAAGTGACAATGACACAACATATATCATTGTCTAATTAAGTGATTTTAGGGTCTCAGTAGCATCCCATCCCTAGGGAAGGGAATTAGATGACCAACTGATTCATTTTGTGGTTCATCATTCTGCATGCTGCTTTCAGTGCATCCTTATAAAAAAATGCAAAGTCCAAAGGTAATGAAACAGTGTGTTTTTCATTGAAATAAACACTATGTATTTTTCATAGAACGAGCTGTAGGTGCCCTCTGTTGAGGCAGGAAAGGGATTATAAGCTTTAATTTGGCTGCACACCACTCTGAAAAAAAGGCAGCAACTATATTAGAAAGCCAAGGCTATGGCTTTTTAAAAAATCATTTTAATAAAGCTCCATCTGTACAATAGCATCAACAGTTGCGGAGATCATTTCTAAAGGGACAAGAATACCACATACACTGGCAGAAGAAAAACATAAAATAACACCTGGAACCTTAAATTCCACTCAGGTACCTGTTTTGAAGCAGTCCAATAGAGTCAACCTCCCCAAAAAGAGAGGCAATAAAACCAGAAGGAAAAAATGAAAATATACATTGAAATTAAAACAGAAAAACATGAGAAAAAATACAGGTCTATTTTGCTACTTTCATGACAAAAACTGTGAAGTCCTGCATGCTAATATTCTAAAACATGCTTCAGTATTGAAGAATAACTTGAAAGAACCAACACCAAGATAATGATAAAGCAAAAGCAAGAAGTTAATTGAGCAATTCAAAGAACCTTGTTGTATCTATAATTCTTTGAGGTTTACTTTAGAAAACAGTATCTGGTCCCCTGTTGCTACCCCAGTGATTTTTCTTCTCAAAATCAAGTCACAAAAAGAGTCTTTTCCTTCTTTTCCTTTGTGAAACACTAAACTTGCCCATTTCCTGATTCTAAAATAAATAAACATTTCTCTTTCCCAGCTTCTTGACTAGATAAAGAGTAGTCTAAAAAAAAGTTTCAGAAATAAAACATAGACCATCTTCCAAATAAACTAGGGAATTTATTTGCATAGATATCTAAAGCTCTGTATCAGCTGGTCAATATATTTTTTTGCTGTTGAAGATATTAATGCATGTATTTTATTCCTGCACAAAGAATAGTTTTATTTATTAATCTCTACTTCACTCAGATATATTTCAATGATAACAATGTACAAAAGTTCTGTACAGAAATCATATCATGTTTTCCATATAATTTTTAAAAATAGGTATATTACATATGTATAATTATTTCTGCAGAGATAAATAGTTTATAGAATGTTAACAAACCTCTCTAGGAAGAAACGGTTTTTATTTAGCAAAAAGATGAGTGGAACTATAATCTCTGACACTTCAAACACTTTAACTCATGACACATAAGCTAGACCTTCCCTCAGATATTGCTTTTACAAGGATTTGCCTAAAAAAGTATTTCCAGCAAAAGAATTTCAATGATCTTTTCATACAAATTTGATTTTTTTAGTCTCACTAAGATAGTAAGCAAATCTGAAATCTGAATATTCAACTGAATTGGAGGAATGAGTAAATGAATACATGAGTATTCTGTACAGCAAAGCTATTCAAACATTTATCAATTAGTCTTATTCATATTCTCTCTGTCCTAAATTATGAACCAAAGCTTTTGTCATCCCAGATATTAAAGACTAAGTTTTCGTCTGTATGAATGCAAGTAATTTTAATTTAGATTTAATTTCCTGACAATATTTTAATAGCATTAAAACCTATTTTATAGTTCTATAAATATGTTTTACAACAGTATTTCCCAATGGCTGATTTCTTATGTGCTCTTCATTTTCCCACAAAGCTTTTATCAAGCACATTGTGGGTGTGGGCAGCTTACAGTTTATTTGTTTCCTCAGGTCCATATCTAGTTTAGTGGCAGTATTATACTAAATGACAGAATAGGACATATTGATGTCAAATTATTAGACTGGAAACAAACCTGAAGATGCCTAGAGAGACTCTGCAGCACTACATCTGGATAATTGCTCTTTTGTAAAGAGTTATTTGACAGCCCTTTGATAGAATAATTTCTGAAAACAACTCAAAGGTATTAAGCAGAACAAACACTAGCCAATCCTCCATGGTACAGGGCTTTTTGTCTGTTGTTTTCCTCTGTTCTGCAAATGTGGCAAAAGAAGCTACAACTTCTCAGGTGGGAATGGCATGCAAAAGAGAAAAGATCTACTTGATACAGATTTTGTGTATTTATATGAGTTATGTCTCTATCTTGGCACAGGAGTGGTTAATTTTACATGTAGTAAGGACTTGTAAGAAAGAGGCAGAATGGATTATAACGAGTTTTACAAACTCCAGCAGATATTAGTTTCACAAAAAATTAGATTTAGATTCAAAACCATGCAAATCAGAATTAAGCAGAATTCTCCCTATAGCAAGCACATCCTTAAATTTCCTGATGGATCTGGATTTATTTTAATTTTGTTTCAGTACTTTAGAAACTAGGTTTGAATTGAAGAAAAGCCTGCTGATTCTTTTCTTTAAAAAAGTTTTCAACATTTTTTAGTTTTTTGAAAAGGAAGTGAAAAGTTGATTTACATGAAAGTTTAATAGTACAGGGACAATAAAACGCACCCATGATTCACACTGGTTTTTTAATCTGCCAAAAATTATTAAAATCTTCATTTTCTCTCTTGCAGGAAATTGTTCATCTCATTTTTCCTATTGGCATATTTCAATTTTATATGAGTGTCTAATAAATAAGTAACTAGATATCCAAATCTCCTACTTCCTTAGTTGATCTCTTAGCCATGAATGTAGATCACACTCATTTCTACTGTTCAGGTATAAGCACTTTATGAGACAAGGCAGAAACCTAACAGTACACGTTGAGAGAATTTCATTGCACAACCAAGAGAGCCAAAGCCAAGACAAACTGGGATAGTCTTTTCAAATTAGGTATGTTACCTATAGAAAGAGAAGGACATTGAAATAAAAACTCCCATATTCTGGAATTAAATTCTGAGAATTTAAGTGAGACATGGCACAGCGTCTCTTAAAAATGTTTTGGTTCATACTCAAAACCTTTTGGAAAATTCAATTTTAACTTACATTTAGTTTCAGGATGACAGAAAATTCGAGTCCTAGCAGAACCACTATTCATTTTATATCACATTATACTGTGGTCAAGGCAGTTGGTCAGATCCTATCACATCCTCACTTGCAATAACAATGACCGTATAACAGAGCACTGGAACAGTTGTCATTCATCATCTTTTACAGAACACGTCCTAAGCAACTTTCCAACTCATGACTGTTTCCAGTCATTTACCTCTACCGAGCTGCCTACCTCAATGGCAATTAAAGTACTTGAAGGAAAAATCACTTGCTTTCTCTGCTTTATAGCACATAAACATGCAAAAGTCCTAGCTAAAGTAAATCAGAACATAGGAGTAATATACCAAATTCAAAAAGTCTCTTTGCTGGTTTCATTTCCTCCTATGTTGTAGGAAGCTCAGCCCATAATTTTTCAAAGGTTTCAACAGACTTAAGTCAATCAGTAAAATAAACAAAATAAACCACAGTACTCATGAAACACCTGGTCCTATTCCAAATTGAGATTTTCCCCTGTTTTTCTCAAAGTAAAATTTCAAACTGTGTGTAGGGAATCATTATGAATAACCATCTTGGGCACTGCATAACTGAATGGAATTAACGTAATGAAGAACACCGGTGAAAAAAGCCAAGATACATTATTCTGAAGAAAAAAAGTATTTGGATTACTGAGATTTTGAAGAAATATATTATCCCTATTTTCCACCTCCACTCACTACTCACCTTCTATCACTACCTCCACTTCTAAATAGCAGTGTACAAAACATGACAGTAACCAAAAGAATATTTAATTTCTACCAAAATAGCTAATTCTAGTGATCTCTGTTTAGTGATGAGAATGGATTTAAAAGTGGAAAGAATGGTTCTGAAGAAGATTGGATTTTTCCTGTTTGGAAATGAATGTTAAGTGGAGATATTTGGCCATCACTGCTTAATATATTTTTTCTGCATTCTGCCCATATCCGTTCTGAAATGAGGTTAATACACAAATGAACTGTTTCTGCTTGTGAAGTATGAATGCAAAAAGATGGTTTCTGAAACTGAAAATGACGTCAGGAGAATCATTACCTGAACTGTAGAAGCTACCAGAGCTTGAAGAACACATGAAATTGCAATAAAGATAATACTCATGGGAAAATTATGACATATTTTATGACTGTGTTTTGTAATAGCAAGTCATTAGTAATTAGTGTGGAACAGCAAGCATACAATAGTAGTAGCATGTGTAATTCATATTACCTGACAATTTCCACATGAAGAAAGAGACCTTAAGGCCTTCCAAAATCCTCTGCTACATTCTGCTGTTGCTGGCCACACAAAAGTGGTGATTACACCTCAAAAAGTCTTTTCAAATGCATTCTGAAATCTTTTTATGATTGACTGTCATTAATATTACATTGAGTGCTTGCAATACATTTTAATATTGTATTGATGGAACTGATCAATACTGCACCTCACTCATATTCATAGGTGTTGTGATTGACATAAATAGTAAAGCAGTTGTTTTTTCAGCACATAGCCTTTCCAAGCTATCCAGAAACCAATAGCACTTACTTTCACATGCTCTGCACATTAGAGTAAGAAAATGGATATCAAGGTCAAAAGGTGTCACTCCATTCTTCTAGTGACTGACCAGGAGGTTCATTGAAAAACTTTGATACAGAAAAGATAGGCAGCATAGCCGCAATAAAATTTAGCAGCTGTTTATTTGGGCAAGCAGAAGCCTCATTCTACCCTGAAGAAATGTCTTAGGAAATGGTTGTAAACCAGCTATAGTCTTAGCTCAGTAAAGTCTGCTGTTGGGGAGCCAGGCAAAGCATGTGCTGTACCCTGACCAGCTGCAGTAGAGATCAATTGCAGAATTTTTACATTGCCCTAGGATATAACACTATCACACAGCTGCCCTTCACCTTTCTCCCTCAGGTTGAAAGTTGAGACTTCCCTATAGCACTCTGTAGGACTTTTTTTCTTTTTTTTTATTGGACTTGTAAGGTAAAACCACCTCTATTAATGTGGAATCTGTCTTCATTTTTCATTCATTGCATCAAAGCTTCAGTTAAAAATATACAAACTTCTAAATGCTTACTTTTAACTTTTTTTTTCATGATACTCGAGGAGCTTCCGCAAAAATGGTGGCTTTAGTAAGTATTTCAGAAAAAGGGAAAAAAGGTAAAATGGGGAGGGATTCCACTGATTTCAGCTGCAGAGCTTTGTTGCATTAATAGAAGTTTTGGTTTGGAAAAAGTCTTTAGAAATATTACTAATGTAACAGACCTCAAATCACAATCATGACCAAGGTTTCCAGATTTCAAATGTCAACAAAAAGGAAATTATCTCTCTTTGATGAATCAACAGAGATATCCTTACCTAGCAAAAGAGTAGACAGAATTATCTCTGATCATAAAATTATAAAACATTTTTTGTCATTGGTTGAACTAGTAGTAATGGAAATAAAATTCCCGTAATCATAAAAGTATTATTCGGAAGGCATCTCTAGTCCACCCACCTGCTCAGTTATTCCATCAACAATTCAAGTCAGCTGGGGTTTTACCTAGCAAAGTCTTGAAAAGCTCTAGGATCAAGATACCACTACCTGTTCCACTGCAGCACTAGTCCACTATGTAAATGTTTTCTCCTGATGTCCAACAGGAACCTCCCAAGGTGTAACATGAGACTATTGTCTCTTGCTTATCCTTCACTACTGAAGAGGAGAGTTGGTGTCCACCACCTTTGTCACATTTTCAAGTAGCAATAGGCCACCCTTGTAGACTTCTCTGGAATTAGCAAGCCCACTTTCCTCAAACTCTCCCCATGGGACGTGTGTACCTCAAATCAGTGTCGTAGCCCTCCGATGGACCCTCTCCAGCTACTCAACACTGTGCTTGAAGTAGGGAGCCACACCTGGACACAGCAGTCATGTGTGTTTTCAGTGTCAAGTAGAGAGTAACTTCCTTCGAAGGTACTAGCCATGCTCACCCTAAGGAGTTTTAGTGTGTGGTTTGCCTCTTTTAAGATGAGAATATGAGAATCAGCAGATTCATACTCAGCTTGACACCTACAGGGACATTCAGTTCCTTTTCAGCAGTGCTCTTTCTCAGACAGTGAGTTCCCAGCTTGTAATGCATGGATTGTTCTACTGCTGGTACGGACCTTTGCATTTCTTCTGTGCTGAAATTAATATGTTTCTCTTTTTCTAAACCTCAAGTTTCCCAAGTTCTCCCTGGACTGAAGTTTTACAGTTTGGTATGTCAGACATTTCTCCCCATTTGCTATCATCAATAGTTCTGATAAAAGTGCAGTCTGTCTCATGACCCAGGCCAGAGATAAAGATATTCAATAACCTGGGCTTCAGTATTGACCCCAGGAGCACTCTGCTTCTTACCAGTAACCAAATAGATGTTCAACCAGTGATTAATATATTTTATATATGAAGATCCAGCCAATGTTCAGTCCACTTAATTAGCCCTATTTCTAGTACATACTTCATGGGCTTCCAAGTGAAAATACTGTGGCAGATGGCATAAGAAATCTAACTAAAATTAAGGTATACTGCATGCACCACTCTTTCTGCTTCCTCTTCCTCATTTCAATGTAGAAAGCAATTACATCAAGCATGATTTAGCCTTCATAAGTCCATGCTGGCTATTCCTGACTATCTGTTTGCCCAGACAGACAAAATTTAGACAGTTATTAACAGGATGTGAAACTACTTCATGCAGAAACTTACTAAAACCTGGACAAATTTGCCACTCATCGCCAAAGAATGGACAATCCAGACAGATTCTAAACACTGAGAGGAGATAATTAAAGCATGAAATCTGTAATGGACTTGTGGGATGTGACTATTAATACAGGATTGTTAAAATGTATATCACCTGAGAGAATACTTTAATGCTAATTAAGTTTTATGGCACACCATAATTCTAATGACTCATGGCTCAGTTACAAGAAAGAAGAGCATTTGCTAACAGGCACTTACTCATGCTAACTCAATCACTCAGAATCAGAAATCATTTACTGCCAGCATTAATTATAAAATCAATTCAATCTTTTAATCCTAAAACTCTCTCTTAAAACCTAGTTTCACACATATAGCTCTATGGAAGAAAATTTTTTTCAGATAAACACCCTAGCTGCCATTCCCAGGTAAAGTTATGTCGTATGATTGCATTCATATTCTGCTGCATGAAAAGCTAATTTTGTCTTAAACCAGGTGGCCTCTCCGGCAAGACTACCATTTCTCCTACAGCAGTGAAGTTAATGAGCAACAATTAGAAAGCAGGTGTTCAAGTACAGCTTTACTAAGCTTCCTGACTATGAACACAAAACCTGCTAGCTTTTACAGCTTCATAGACTGTTTCAGACATTTTATTCTGATTTCACAGTGAAGCATTTCACCTGATTTCACCTGAAGCATCTTCATTTTTTGCAGTGCTCCATAAGTGAGACTGCATATAGCCAGGATAGCATCATAGCACAAGATCTCCCTCGTAACTACAGACATTGAGCTACTTTACAAACAGCTTCACTATTACTCTGATTATGCACACACTTCTCTACACCCCATTGGTATAACTCTCTGGCAGCTCAAAGAGGAGCTAACATCTTGCTAAGTGGTAGAACTGGGCAAAATTTGGGGTGACAGCTTTGAAATAAGGGTGACAGCTTTCAGAAGAGAAACACAAAGCAAAATGAAATAGAATAGAACAAAGGACTGTAGTGCAGGAGGACTACATTAATACAGAACTGATAGTCTTTTTCTAAGGGAAAACAAAACTATTGAAATAAAAGATATATTTTTCTCATTACAGCATAGCAACACATTCACCACACTGTGAGAAAATGTGGAACAGAACAATCATGCATCAAACTGTTAGCAGAGTTAAAATATCTAAGTCTTCAAGGCATGAACAAAATGAATTTAAGTGACTACATGGCAAGGCCACCCAGGTCAAAATACACATAACAACAGAAACAGCAGCAGAACAGCAGCATGCTGAGTGTCAGAAGGAGCAATTGTAACACTTAGACAGTAAAGGCCTTATGGCAGAAACTTGGTTTTGGTGATATTTTGCTTGGATAATTTTAAGAATTACAGATTTTTTTCCTTGGTTAACAGAGGCAAGAAACAATGAGATTTTTTTTTGACCAAAACAATTCTCAGAACAAAAAGAAAACTTTGCAGAATGGATGCTGGGAGTTTAGGGAAGCAGGAAGTTCCTGCATTTTTCTAATTACCATCTCTAAGGACAAACATAGAGTTTCACTGAACAAGTCTTTGGCATTCCAGTCACAGTGATGTTACAAGATGTTCCTGTGAACAAACTGGCAGAGAAAGAAAAAAAAAGGTGTCAGAGGAGCAGTGGGATGAAGAATGACAAATAAAACTCAAGTAAGATGTGATGAAAAGTTTTGAGAAAATAAAAGGTGCAGAGTTGGAAAAGACCTTTCAAATATTAATATTCTTTCCAAAGACAAGGAAGTGAATAAAAATCCAAGTGAAAGAGTGGAGGGGAAATAGGAAAGTTTCACCAATTGTTGATAGAAAGAAGCAGTCTCCTGTTGTATGGAGTAAAGTGTTGTATGCTACAGTTCCTTCTGAAGAAGAGAAACACATGAAATAATGTACATTCTACAACCTGACTAAAATAGTGATCAGTCAAGCATGAAACACACTGCATCAATTGCTACTCTGACAAGTGTTAGACATTTAGGTTTACACTTGTTATCTTTAGCAGAGGATCCAAATTATACTGGGAAATCAGAAAAGTAACAAATTACTACTAAAAATTCAACTGTGAGAATAATAATGTTTACAAATTTAGACAATAATAATGCAATCAGTTGCTTTAGTGATGCTAGCACACATATTTAATGTAATTGCCACCATTTACATGACTCATCAGAAACAGTCTACAAAATTTTCTAACAATCAATAATAAAAATTACTAATCAAGTAAGTACTTTCAATTCAACTTTTCAAGAGTAGAAGGAAAAGGATAGCTAGTCTGAACCAGATTCTCAAATTGAACACATGCTTTTGGACAATTTTTTCCCTAAATGACTGAGACAAGATCCCCCCTCCACACCTCAATCTCTTCTCTATTCTCTCAGAACCCTCTCAAAAATAAAAAAGAAATTAACAAGGAAAAATAAATAAATTTCTTAAAGAATTTCCTCTGTACTTTTTAATGAAATGAGTATGTTCCATTGTAAGAGAGGTTGGGAAAAGGGACTTACTATGAGTTTTCTGGAAGAGATATAAACATTGTTTCCTAGTGTCATCACATATATTACCATTCCTTCCACCATATTGTTCTACCCTGCTCTCCCACGATTGGTACATGACCCAGACACATAAGTATATCTTTGTATCACCAGCTTTTAAATTACAATTTCCTACAACAATTATAGAATGAATCATAGAATGGCTAGAGTTGGAAGGAACCAAAACTGTTGTCAAGTACACTTCTCAGGAGAAATTCACTTAACTGATAGTTCAGAAGAATTATTGCCATTCCATAGATACTTCAGAACAACTGCAAGGTGCACCTGCACAGGCCTGTGATTTTCATCTCAGAAACATGTGCTCATATTAAGTCATACTAAGCTTTTTTGTACTGCATTGTCATACAAAGATCTTGTGCTTTCATCTGGAAAAATTATTTTACAAACATGGGTTAAGCATTTCCTAAGCTTTGAAGCTCATGACAAGTATGAATGACATAAGAATCTGAGTGGTTTAATTAATCCTCTATTGTGATATTAGGCCACTACTGCTTAAGCTACCAAAATCCACATGCTAACTTTTATTTAGAGACTAAAGTCATCAGGTAGACCAAGACAAGACATTTTTATTACTTACTAATTAGAAATCTTTTTATTGCACCTGTAAGTTCTTTATTCGCATTTCTACTTTTCTTCATTTTAATAAGCCATTTTTAGTAGCAATTAAAAAAATAATTCTTGAAACACATAGAACAGGAACTTTTGAAAAGTGATTTTTTTTTTAACATAGAACTGTCTAATTTGTAAACATAACAACTTTTCCTTAATTACACTTAAAGATGGTTTTCCCATAAGCAAACATATTAAAACTTAGATGGAGTACTGTACTTTTCCTTCAATGGGAAAAATCTACAGATAAAGACTATGATTGCCTCAATTCTTACATAATCTTCCACACAGCTTACTACTGGAAAGTTCCCAGCTGGAGTACTGTGTGCAGCTCTGTGCATTATATGGAAAAGGTGCGCATGTAAGAAAAAAATTCTGAATTTTTAAAATATCAGAAAAAACCAAAAATTATATAAAGCAAGTATCTTCTATACTCAAGAAGACAATGCACAGTCAAGATAAGATATTATTTCTTAGGTATTTTGCATAAAATTATACAGATATATATTTATACACTAATAACTGTAAAGTATATGGAACACTGAAAGAAGTTCCTGGATATCAGATAGTATTGTCTTCAAATGCTACAGCTTTTTAAACACAGTAGATAATACCTGCCAGGAGTATTTAGGTAACTGACACATCTTTAACATCCTGTTGGGTAGGGATTTTAAGTATTCCAGTATTTTTTTTACCTGCATGAAAGAACAAGAAACTTTCTTTTATGTGATTTTCACTTTCACAGGGTCAATTGATCTCTCAGCTCCCCTCAGAGATTACTTTGTGACTCCAAAGCCATCTAAATTGAAAAAAAACCCCAAACATTGTATCCAGATAAAAAAAAGCCCAGTTCTCCTAAGGTGACCAATTTAAAGTGTTAGGACATAGTAGAAAAACTATCATCAAAATCATCAAATGATCCCTCATTTTTTAAAAAACAGCTAAGTTACACTCTAAGCAGTTCTGTCTCAGTCCTCTATGATTCTAGGTGAACTGATCAAAGAATCACCTTCACAAACTAATCAAACACGACCTTAGGATTTAATATTACACCTATAGTTCTGTTCATTTATCTTATTAAAAATTGATGAGCTTCCACACTTTGTAATGTACACCGTAAGAGCTCAAACTTTGCTTTTCCTACTGTTCAGTTCCATCCCTTCATTATTCCAATATTTCATAAAATCTACTTCTTTCTGTATGAAATCCTAGTTTATCAATATACCCTCTTTTCTTTCCAAGATGGTAAATAGTTCCCAAAATCATCATAGGCAAATTTTAGTAATTACATCTTTCAATTTTTATATTTTCAGTCTCAAAACAACCTGTTATCTCCATTGTGATCAATTCAGTGATTATTTTAAGGCCAAACCAGGGAAGCACTATATTCAAATGACAATTTGGAAGCTTCAGAGTCATCGCTCAGACTCTTTGAATTTATGACACTCACATAGTTGTCTGAATATTGAAAGAAAACCCTAAAATTTAATTGTACATGGATTACCGTATTTTACCGCAATGCATTAATTTCATATATGCCACATATTTTTACTGTGGCATATATTAAAAAAACTCACCAAAAACTGAAGCATTTTTGGATGGATGTATCTGCTTTAAAGAACTTCACAATATATTTATTATCAGCTGAGGAAAATCTAGTTGTTATGCTGATAACACATTTGAAGGAGCAGCAAATAACACAAAACTAGTCAGCTGTTGGGAAGATGACAAATGAAATTGACAAATTTTAGTCTGAATAATTTTTTTCAAACATATTTATTAAATTCTACATACACTGCATTAAAAAATTATAATCAAAATATTTTTAGAAATTAATTTTGGTAGTTCAAGTTCATAGTGAGTAAAAATCTGTTACACCTTAAGATTACTTGCAAAATGGCATATAAGTAGCTTATTGATTGCTCAGTCATTTCACTGCTGGAGCAGCTTGTTTTGTTTATTCCCATTATAAATTTCTGATCCTGTCTCCAGTCATTAGTAATAGGCCAATATGGTCCTGTCCATTTTTTAAGACTGGGTTATCTCAAATGACCCCTCACCATTTTAAAAGAAATAATATTCAAAGTAGTTTTTACTTGTATGTATTATTATAAATCCCTTCAAAATAAAAAGCCTTGTGGTTCATTACAGAAAATGCAGGAATTGATAACTGCTTCACATTTCTATATTTCTATCAGAAACATAACAACCAACAACTTCAGTGTATTGATGTTATTAACGTAGAGACTCTTCACTCCCTATCTATGCTTGTTATTTTCCACACACAATGAAGAAAGAAGATTGACTGTATTAACTTCTTGTCTTTTTTTATTCTGATGAATGCAAATAATTATGAGACAGAAAGGCCAACTATCATAGAAAATATTTCAGCTATGATAAAAGATTTCTATATTTATATAATATGCAAATTTACTTGCCAAATATTTATCTTTTTTTTTAATATTAAATCCATGTAATGAATCATTAGTTTGATCAGCATATTATATTTTCATATCTTTCTGAACAATTTCCTTGTTAAGGTAAAGTAAAAATTTAGATAACAGTCCTAGTCCAAAGAGATCAATACTATCTTTTATTTTGCTATTCACCCATTTCCAATTTATGTGATTTTACTTTAAGACATAAGTTGGAAAACAAATTAAACAAAGTGACTGTCTCACAACTTCCACATTGCACGAAAATAGCTACAAAACTTGATTTCAAACACCTTTGTCTCCATCCCTTGTTTTTGTACTAAAGCTGCCACTTTTAGTCCACTTAAATGTATTAAATCTATTAAATCTATTAATTCATACTTCTACTAGATGGTATTTAAGACTCTCTGTAGTTGTGTTTACATCATTTCATTGATTTCCATTAACTTTAGGTAAGTAAAATTATGTTAATCTTTATATGTTCAATGCTTTTATTTTAAAAATGAAACCTACAATTTCAGCCAAAAGACTCAAGAAACAATACTCATGTAGCAAACAGTTCCACAAGGCTTCCTACCTCCACCAAGAGAAAAAAAAAGTGCGGAAAGAAAATGAAGATATAATAAAACTGAAGAGGTTGCTTGATCAACTTCATATCCTTCTTCAACGTAACAAATGGTGGCCTGGCCTGGTGAATGAGGGAAGAGCAGCGGCTATTTTTCATCCTGAATTCAGCAAGGCATGTAGCACTGTCTCCTATAACGTTCTCACTGAAAACGTTTTGAAGCACAAATTAGATTAGTGAATGGTGAGATGGGTTGAAAACTGGCTGGAATGCCAGGCCCAGAACGTGGTGAGCAGTAGCACAAAGTCCAGCTGGAAGGCAGTCTCTTGTTATGTGCTCAGGAGCCATTAACAGGGCCAATGCTGTTTAACCTCCTCATTAGTGACCTACATGATGGGAAGAGAGTGCACTCGCAGCACCTTTGCAGATGACACAAAATTGGGAATTGGGACAAGTTGCCAACACATCAAATGTCTCTTTAGCCATTCAGGGGATCTCAACAGATTGGAGGAAATAACCACTTGAACTTCAACAGAGGAAAACAATACACTGCTCCTGCAGGCTCTCAGCACTACCAAAAACTTGACACCTGCACCTAATAAATGGCATATGAGCTGTGTGACACTGGGTACTTCTTACTCAAAGACCTTAGAAAACAGCTTTCCAAGGGGTAACTTGCAACTCCAGACCCAACATTCTTAGGGATTAATTACAACATGGAATAGAGCAAGTTTACAACAGAAGATTGTCTAAACCAATCCTCATTTGCTTTATTTTGAAATAAGTGATTACCTGTCTTCTCAGAATACATGCCGTAGAATCACGTAATCAGCTTTCCTAATTCATAGCTCTGCAGTGAGAGTGCTTAACTTCTAAGTAGTGCATTACATTTCATAATGGTAGATTAGATTTCCAAGACATTTTGATCTTGTAATAAAACTTATTCCTTTCCATTCATAAACCATTGTTAACTGAACACACACACACCTTCACAGATATTTCTGTTTAAAATCTGCAGAGAGTGTATTCCACTTCAAATATCTAAGATAAATTTATGTTATTTCGATTTCTGCTCTCTTCCCTCAGCAGGTAGTAAAATTCAAATTACTAAAATAAAAAAAAAAAATTTATCTAAATCCTATACGGTTTTCACCTAATTTATAAAAGTAAATATGTTTTAAATATTTATGGTGTTAAAAAAAGACTCTAGGCCTGTAATACTTTAAAGAAGGAACATCAACTGTTATTTACCCTCTAATTTTAAATTCAATAGAAATGTGTAGTCAAATATTTACACATAATTGAAGAGGGGTTGCTTCAATGTAGTCATAAAAAGCATTCAAAAAGATGCTGTATCTTTCCTAAAGGAGATTAGAAACATGCACACAGAAATATTTTGAAGTAGTAATCTAATGTTTCATTATATTCATATTACAGTGCAGCCAAGTCTCTTTTATCACCTCTCATTTGGATGCCCTCTCACTTGAGGGCATCATACTTATTTCATTAGTATCAAAACAAAACACAGAAAAGCTATCATGGAAACGCAAACCTACAAATGGTTTGTGACTTGCAAGTGATCTTCAGTATACTTTTATTTGGGTGGTAAAATTATTATTATTTGAGTCTGATATTTAAGCACTACAGTTTATTATTACAATTTTATGTAAAATGCAAATAGTTATATTTATTAACATATTATTTTATATGTACAGATATGTTCATATCCACATATGCACAGAGAAACTTAAGCAACAAATGTCCTCAGCTTTTCTGGAAAACCAACTGTACTGTATAATCATATTTCAGAAAAATATACATTTAAGTACCCTAGTGCCAGGGTGATGAGATTCTACATTTTGTCACTTTCAGATAGCGTCAAAATCATACAAAAAATAATGCAAAAACTCTGTGCGAAGGAAAAATATAAATTAATGTATGTCATTACAAAAAATATTGACTAGAATTGAATGAGACTCAAAAGCTGTAATTCTTTTTCTGGCACTTCTGTATGCAAATTTGGGGTTGAAATCAGTTGCAATTTTTTAGACTTACAGTTTTAGCAAATTTTGATAAGAATATTTTCTTCTGTCACTTTCATTTAATCCAACTTTTTAAAAGAAAATATCTATGTACATTTTTACTGTTGTCCACATCAAAAAAACTCCAACCTACATTTGCTTCCTGGACTTTATATTGTATAAGAAATGCAGCAATCAAGTCAAATGTAAAGAGAATTACTGAAGTAACAAATATAATGTGTAAAATCTCATAACCTTTAATGACCATCATAAAGCCTTGTATGTACTCACCTTCTGTCTCTCTACATATGCTTAGAAATAGTTTAGTCTATCATGGTGTCCTAACTGTAAAACAGTGACATTAAAGTAATCCACTATTACACTAGTCCCAAATAAGTCAGTTTATAACTGCCATTACTTCCAGGAATTGTCCTGGCTTTGCTTTCTTTATGAGTCTATAAAACATATCAACACCAGTTTTAAATGAAAATTAAAACTTTAACTACTATAAATTAAATTTTGTTGTCTGGAACGAGGGGAAGGAAGCCCAGAAAAGCAAACTTTTGAGAAAAGTCTCTTCAGAGAAATATATATAAGATTGGTCAGCAGTCTGCTTCTCTTCCTCTCTAAGTTAACATATCCCACCTGCCAAATGGACTTGTTCTTTCTCCCAGTCATTGCTACTCCAGAATAAAACCTCAGGAGTAGATGTCAAGATCTTGGGACTCTTGCCAAGGCAGATGAATGTCTTAGTTTAAAAGACAG
>WBMZ01014006.1:0-38223 GCA_013400975.1 Atrichornis clamosus | reverse complement strand
ACAAACCCACCACAATCATATACTCCAAGTTAGATATTCTGCATCATATACTTCAATAGTCTAAATCAAAAATCAGACAGTGCTTTTTCTTCAACTTTGGTTGTAACCTAATTATGGCAGGGCAGATGTTTCTAGGGCTTGTAGGTGCTAACATAAAGTCAATTGATAAATGCAGTGATAATTAGGATGAAAAAATCCATCATGCAAGTGAGGTAAAAACTGAGTATGGGGGGGAGAGTTTCTTAGTACAGTAAGTATCCTGCTACTTTTTAATCCTCTAGTAATTATATTATCATGAAATCATAAATGATAATTTAATATTTGTACTGCTGTATGTAACCCATTAATCAATAAGTGCTTCCATCCTCCAGTGTTTGAATAAGGAGCTGAACAGCAGGTCAGTCAAGCCCTATCAAATAACCCATCAAAAGAGTATTATTTAGTGTGCTCGTGTGCACAGGCAGAGGCATGAAAGCAGCCCCACTCTGACTGGCAGAGGGACCGTGCATCAGGCAATAGCAACACACGGCATCCATGGCATGGAGCCAGCAGGCTTTGACAGGGAAGCCAAGAGCTCTGTGCTTTGCCCTGCAGATCCACAGAAATCCTGCCTATGTGTTTACATGTGTGCATATGTGCATATACCCTCCTACCTAACCAGACATCCCACATCGCATCTGTACTTTGTATGAGAAATGTAAGATCTTGCCCTGGCCTCCCCTTCATTTCCACAGGTAGTAACATAGGAATATATATCTGCAGACTGTAGTATCATTTCTTCCTCATTTAAACCTGGAAAATTCTGACTAGCACATCCTAGGGTATACAAGAGATTGATGTAATGCCCTATTTCTAGCAATGAATCAACTCTTCAGTGTGGTACGTCTACCTATTAATTATGTAGTGCTTCCATTTTTTAAAATCTGTTTGCAGACTCTGTCTGGAATACTAATTAATTATACAGCACATATTATAGGCTTTATTTCTCTCCAGCCAACATTCAGCTAGCTACTGTTATTCACTATGGCTATATTTGTATGCCATTTATCCTGTTTAACCCTCAGCTCTTCCTACATTGTACTGTGAACCCCTAAGACTCAGCTACAGGATCCCTAACCAGGGTTCCTGAAAGAGCTGAGGGTCATTGCCTGACTAATACCTGAGCTTGACACTTGGGCTAAGGGAAGAGGACTTCACAGTCACGAATGCATGTGAGAAGGGTGGTCAGACCTGTGCCTTACACAGACAGGCAAAAGAAAGCGTTGTCATGTTCTCCAGGCCAAACCCAGGGGTCAAGACTTAAACATATTCTGTGCAGAAATTTATGCCACCTTCCAGGTGTATTCAGTGTAATCATTGCCTGATTCATATTATATGTTTCTAATTTGAAATCCCAAGGCTACTTATATTTCACAGTAATTTATCCTACGGCCATTGATATTTTAACAAGACACTTGCTATTTGCATTTCAATTTGGTTTTTTTTCAAATATATCATTCTCTGTTCAAAATGGGAGAGAAAATATCAGCTTTTAGTGGTCAGCAAGACATTTCCCAACTGTCATTATGGGATTTGATCACTATGTAGATGAGCAGACTGTCCTTGGCCCATTAACAGAAAAGAAGTGTAATAAAGTGACTCAAACCCACAGTAAATGAATGAAAGAAACAAAGACTGTAATTGTTTCTGTTGTCCCAGTTCCTATTCTGACCAAACCATACATACATATAAATATATTTTGATTCAGACAAGATAGAAAATGAGATGTCTCTGTTCCCCTACGGAATTTCTTAAGGGAAGGCAGAAGACAAAATGGAAATAAAAATATTCTAGCTGCTGAGACCTTGCTGCCCTAGTTCTTCAGAAAGATTGATATTTGAGATGGATAAGAGAGCCAGGTGTTAACAAGGTTAAGGAATTTCATCAGAAGCAGCAGGGTCTGAGTTTTCACTTAACAAGGAGCAGGAATACCACTTCAGATGCTTTTAAGTAATACATGTAAGAGATGAGAGTAAGAGTAACTTGTCTGCACTATGTAATATGATCACAGAAAGAGTCATTGTGTTGTTTTCCTTTAGTCATGCTCCCATTAGTTAGTAGATTTCAGGTAACATAGAGAGCACTGCATAGCCTTAATATCACATGAGACACACAGATTTCCCCATAATTTCACTACATCAGTGGATACAATTTAAATGACTACCTCTCATCCTATGAAAGAGAAAGTAGAATTTTATACTAAGATATCAATGAAATTATTACTGTAATTTACACAGAAGATGTCTAGAGGTGTCATCCTTTAACACTTTGTCTTTGTTACAAGACACACTACTGAGAAACCTCTGACCTACTGTGACTTGTTCCCAAAATTTTTTGAGGCAGTTTTCATGGAAGCTGTGGAGCTCTTTTTCTCACCTCAATTTCCATTTTCTTGCCTATTCTTTGTTTTCCAACCTAACTTTTGCAGAGGTTACATCTTATTAGTTCTGGGATCAGAATATTTTTCTGTTCCATCTATTCATCTAGAATATTTACAGTTGCTCCCTCAGAAATCTACAGACAGGTTCTGTGAGCATTTATCTCTTAACTAGTTGTTAAGACTATCTAAATTGCAGTATGTTCTTATTTTAGGTCTCTAGCTAAGTCTACATCATAAGGTTATAAAGCATCACTGAATGAGCTAAAATTCAGTGTCCTAGTTCTTCACTTCATAGGATCTGCATGCAGTTAACTTTTGAAGATTTGTTTCATTGTGTTCCAAGAAGGCACTTAAATTGCATATGGAGACAATCAAATTCCTTTTGAAAACAGAGATGTATTAGTTCTTTCTCCTACTTTTAGGGAGTTATTAGGTCAAAATTAAGCACTTCTGTCCAAGACCAACATGCCTTTCTTCCCCTCATTTCAGGTACTATTTTTATTTTCTAAGACCATTTTTGGCGGCCTTTTCACAACCTGTGGGCATGAATGTGAAGCATTCATTGATCAATTTTCAGTCCAAATAGCTATCAGAAGCTTGTGCTCTTCCACACTATGCCCTAAACATTAAAAGCCTTTCAGGGACTGATCTTTCAAACACTTAATTGTGCAATCAAATTTTATGGAGCTGCTCACATGCTTGAAATTAAGCACCTACTTCAGTATCATGCTGAACTAGACTGTAACTCTTCTTTACTACCAACAACTACTGAAGCCCCATTTTTTTCTTTTAATTTTACCAAGCCTGTCAGACAAACACACCCATAAAATCCAATCTGTTATTATCCTTCATATATACAATAATCCCCAGCTGGCATCACCTGAGCCTGAAGTAGATAATAAATAAAGAAACTTACACCTGCCAGGGGTAAAACAAGACAGTTACAGCAAAGAATTTGAGCTTGAAACATTTTAAATACTATTAGATTATAACAAGTATAATCTTCTTCTCTAATAAGAAAAGGAAAACAAATTAACGTTGCCTTAGTATTCTCTCTTGAACTACCAAAAAAATCTCTGATATAATGAAACATAAAAGAAGCCTACAAAAGAGCTCTTTGATGAAGATACAAGGCCTGATGACAACATTCTCCATATTTGTGCAGACCTGATATGAAACCTTAATTTGTATGAAGGCATGACTCCGCAAATCTGTCCAAGTAATCAATTTCTACTAAATTTCTGGTAGTTTATGATATCATGTGGTACCTGAATTTTGAAGGATGCAGCCAATGTCTTTCAGGCCATCTTATAATTGCCCATTATACAAAATCACTGATCTGAAAAATCCATGGAGCTTTAAATTCATCTTTGCATTTCGCAAAAATTCAGGTATGACATTTAAGGATATCTCTTGTCTGATGCAAGCCAATCTACCTTTATACCCTCCCACTTTGTACTTAAACTCTCCAAGGCTTTTATCAAAGTTAGTAGGCCAATACCTTTCAAAACATATAAATTCATACCTGTCAAAATACATGAAGTCACATCGCTGCCTCTTTCCACACTCCATCTGCTGCATTTGTTATTCCTGACCACACTTCCTGCCGTGCCACCTCCCACCTGGGCCTGTCTGCCTGTAAGTTGGGCTCAGCTCAGAAATTAGGAATGATTCTGAACTTTCTTGTTCTACCTCTGCCTATGTTTCTAAAATTAGATGACATGTATGTTGCCACCAGGATACTTTCTTCTACAGTAGAACATAAAATCTTAATCCTGTTATGACACTAGACCTTCCACAGAGTTATGTGACGGTTCATTAATAAACACACAGAGTCAAAAATGGGAGACCAGACAGATCCCCAGACAGCACTCACACCTAGTCCATTGCTCTTCTCAGTGGAATCATGTGCAGATCAGTAAGGAAAAAATCTATTTCCAGATTCCATCATGAATCATTCAAACTGATTCAAGTTTTGCAATGAAGGTAGTCTTTCCACTACTTTTAATATCACTGTAAAATTGAACAACATGCAATGTAGTCTCTTCAAATAGTTACCATAACAATACTCATTAGATGCTCTATGCCAAAACAAAATGCTTTCACTTTGAAAATGTGAAAAAAAGCTTGAAACTGTTCAGTTTTGTCCTAATTCTGTCACTGCAAGTATGACACAAAATAAGCAGTGCTTTGGTATTTATTTTTTTTAGATCAACTTTTTACAGCAGTATTTTCCCAAAATAAGATGCTTTGCTTATGCCTCACATTAAAAAGAGATGGAGGGGAATGAGGACATATCATTAGGGACACAGAAGACGAAGTCAAAATAGCATTAAAAAAGACGAAAAAAGAAGAAAGAGCATAGCAATAGTCGAGAGAAAAGAAGCATTTCATCTCACAGTGATGTAAGGAAAACAGAAAATCCTCTATAAAGGCAAGATATCCTTTCACTTGTGTTTATGAAAGAGGAATTCAAATGGGAACAGACTCAAAGAAGTACCATCACAGTGATTACGAGAAAGAATTTTTGAGAACCCTTAATATATCTTATGGGACAAGTTAAACTGCTTTCATGTGCTTATCCTAGAAAACGAATATGATAAGATTTTATAAATACATTAAGAGCAGTATTTGAGAGGGTGGAGAATTATCCAAATTAAAGGATAATAAATAGTACAGACATGAAATCAACTGTCTATTAATTGGCCAGAAATATATTTGCACAGAAAAATAGAAGTATTCTTTTCATGTGCAGGGCTGATTACCCTATGATCCTATGATATTTTCGAAAGGAAAATTAAGATGTTTAAAGTTGAGTACAGAAAGGCAGAGATCTTCAGCCTCATTAACAGCTGCACTAAACCTGTGTTTCCCTCTGTCACAGGACACTGGCTACAACAGCTGTGCAGCCACACAAGCAGTCTTTATCCTTTGCCTCCTTTGGACCAGAGGTGAGTGTTTCTGTCTGATTAAGATTCATAAGGTTTGGAAAGGTGTTGCTTGACAGATAGGTCTTTAGGAAGGTCTCATTTAAAAAAATTCATAGAAGCTCTGCTAAGCTACATGGGTATTAAGAAGCTTCCCCTACATTTTTCTGATAATGGGTTTGTATGAGGCATGATGCTGTTTGGTTAACCATTGCTACTGGCATTGTTCTGCAAGACAGCAGAAGTCACCGGTGATCCTAAATCTGATCTCTCAGAGCAGCAGCACCCAGAGAAAACAGTGGCTGATCACACGGACATTTCTGAGCTGGGGAGAGGTCAGGTAACCTTTCCCCATGTCTGGGGAAAACTCAGGGCTTCACAGCTGCATCCAACCAAGCAGCACCAGCAGTTTTTCCTTCGGACTGACAAAACAGCTCAGGACACATAATCTGCCATAAACAGAAGGCATCTTCCCCTATAGGAATAGATGTGGTTGTGCCCATACGTTGTTTGGAGAGGAATAGCTGGCATGGGCCAAAGCCAGGAGAGGGAAAGTGTGAAAAGTTGGAGTACAGCACATGCCCTTGAGCCACCACATACAGGCTGAGCTGGAGGAAATAGAATTTGCCCTGTGCCTTGTGACCCATTATAGCACTGCAGCAACCCTGTCCTGTTTGTCCCTATAAGGGAAAGCAGTGCACAATTCTAATGATAATGCTCTCAGGTGAATAAAATTCAGCTGACACCACTTAGTTATATTGTTTCTGAAGTGTCAGCAAGGCTGAAAAACTAGTAAAAATTATTTGTAACACTAGCAGGCATGTTTATGAACAGAGAGAGGGAAACAGATTTGCTGAGTATGGAGGTGCAGTTGTATTTTAGAGCACAGCCTCTTGTAAGCATCCATATTGCCTAAACTTAGCACATACAATATTGTCCACCATCAGATCAGCAAGTACTGTATGAATGAGATCAGCACAGGCAATTTTTCTACATGACACAATCTTTAATGCATTTTTGGTTGAATAATACTTTTTTTTTAAGCTATTCTCAGAACAGGACAATGTTTCTTATTTACAAATAACACTGCCACTCACTGCTTTAATCTACACCTTTCATTCATTATGGATAGGCCACAGCATATGGTGATAGATCTCACAGTCTGGGGATCCATTAATCTGTCGTGAGTTGAGAGGTGATTTATCTATAGGATAGAGGAGTCTCTAGGGCTTCCAGAGAGTGACAGTACTACCACTGATTTACTTATCCCCCCATAGTTGTTCACAGCCAAACCTGCACCTCTCCAGTCAGCAACGCAATCTCCAGCTACAAGGCGGCAAGGCTTAGTTACAGTCTGGATGAAAATTGGTGGTGTGTTTGAGGCACAGAAAAAAATCTCAGGCTCTGTGTCAAAACTCAGCAGCAGCAGCCTGGACACACATGCAGAAGGCCACATCACAGGGATTTTGCACCATAAGACACCAGACTACTGTTCCCTGGACTGTTCTTATTATTGGGATGCAGGGCAAATATGCCCTGGTGTTGCATGCCCTCAGTGTCCTCAAGCTGCCACAGCCTCACTGCAGCAGCAGCACAGCTCCAGAGCAGTCAGTTCTGCCAGCACAGCCCCCAGAGCATCCTGAAAATTAGCAGGTTTCAAAACATTTCTTTTTTTTTCATTCAGTGCATGAATGCCAAGCAGCCACCTTCTCAGCTCCACCCACACTGACCACCAAATTCATACCTACTATCCTTCTTGATGGAGAAGAAAATTCTGTGCAAGAGGTGCTCTATATATAAAGAACTAAGAAAGATGGACAGGATTTTCTTGCCCAAAAGCACACTGATGTTTAATTCTTTTTGTCAGTTTGCAGCTATATTAGTTAACCTTCCTGTCATCTGCAACTGGACCTGAAAGCACAGTCCTCTCAATTTAAGAACCTTGGATTATAACTGTTCATGCCAGAAGCTTCTTTTATTTGAAATGGGGACTAAGCCTTGCTCCTTGAAGCAGTCAGTTGTTTGACTGAATGTCAGAAGCAGCTGAGTTGATATAGAAGCTGAGTTCATATAGAAACAGTTGTTTATAGAACTGCTTAATTTGCAGACACTTCCTAATTTTACTTTAATTCTCCTAGAGCACCCAAATTGTTGTGAAAAAAATAGTAGATAGCTGCCATGGAAAGGTCTGTAGCACACAAGAAGAGAGTTAATCAAAGGAAGGAAGAGTATATTTTTCATTTTTCATTAAGATAAATATGCCTTCAGCTCTGATTGTATGCAACAGTTTACTTCAGCTAATATAAACTACCCCCAGCCTGAGAATTGGAGAATGCCCTGCATTGTTACAGATCTGACTTTTCCTGAGGTTTAAGGGCAGCGTTCATGTTGACTCTCCCAGGAGCTCTGACTGTTCAGCACTGCCTGAAAATCAGATCCTTCAGTTATATACAATTTAAGCGAATGCCAGTTAGGGAATCAGGTGGCTGTGCACTGCTGCTCTCCTGTGGTCTAGAATGGAGTTTCCTAGGAGAGGGCTGAGGAGCGAACAGAGTCGGGTTCACGTGGAGAAGCGTCTTCGCAACAAGGGACAGAGGGGTAGCAAAGGATGCTGAATAGATGGGGCAGCACTGGGCAGACAAACAAAGGTCGAAAGTCCTTTCTCCTGGGGACAGGAGTCAGAAGGAGAACAGAGACGGGTGCAGGAGGGGAAGGCTCTCTCCGGCACTCCTTCCCAAAACTGCAGGTAGAGAGCAGCACAGCACCCTGCGGTCAGGAGGAGCAGAGGTAGGGAGGGGCTGGGCAACCCATCACCCCAAAGCAGCATCATCATCCAATAAGGGACCTTCTCAGGAGGTTTTCCAATAGCCAACTCAGCAAAACTGCTCCCAGCACTGCTCTGCCCTGAGCCCTGGGTGGGGCAGGCACTGAGGCACAGCCTGATTCATAACTTCCCTTGTACATATGTCTGTGTAACTGCTGCAATGAATTCAATATCCAGTGTTTTGCAGGAAACAAATATGATTGCTATGTATAAATTAATAAATGCAATTGTCCACTGAATGGCTTTAAGACATTAAAAGTACAGCTAGGGGTACAGCCTGGAAGGAGGTAGACAGCAGGAGAGTGAATTATCATTTTGTACCTTATGTTCTCAGAAAGATAAGTGAGATAAGGCAGGAGAAACAGGGCACATGGAGCTCCTGCTTGGAGTTATAATAGAATCTAAACTGCTTAAATAAATCTGTAGCAAAGAGGTAATGCTGTAATGGACTGCGATACTTTATGTTGTGTTCTGCCTTTAAATGGGACCATTCATTTAAGGAAGGACTACAAGATATTAGGACTAAATATAAATGAGAGGGAAACCAAGGAATTTGTTACTAAGAGGAATAAGGTATATCCAAGTGGACTTCTGCACATTCAGCCAGCTACAGACTCCAGATAACCACAGAAAGGTGGCAGAATAACAAGCATTTACAAAATGAAAAAGACAGTCACCACAATCCCAGAGAAGGAAAACTATATTTGTGAAATGTACTTCAGCTTCAAATTTACATTTTAGGAGTCTGTAAGTTTCTGCGACTATTAGGCAGGAGAATACACGGCAATGCAAAATACTGGCATTTGGAAGCAAGAGATAGAGGCAGTTAAAATTTCTCAAATGGCAAAACAAGACTGAGAAACTCCTCATTCTTCGGACTGCAGAATTTCTTTCTGACGAGGCATCTTTTCAAGTTATACTGTGTGCTACTGTAGGTTTGTGAATCCTCTTCTACTGACCTTCCAGTTTCCTAATTCATGGCTAGCTCAGGAGAGAAAACAAAATACACTGACTACGTGGACACATAGCAGCTTGTGCCCATTGCATCTTAGGAACAAGTGATTAGAGCAAAAGAGAATGTGTCTGTCTTCCTTCGGACACTCACGGAGGAACCAGCATCACTCTGTGAAGCTTGTTGCTACCCATCAGCTCCAAACGCAGAAGGAATGGTGTCTTCGTGTGTCTCTAACTTACAGTACCACCCACAGATTCTCTGCAGGTGATAGCCATCAGTCTTGCCTTGCAGGTAAGCACAAGTTATATGTTAAAATACCCAGGTTTTGTTACGTACTGTGAGTTGGAATCAGAATCTTAAATAAGACAGAAAACTAGCAAAGATAATGTCTACTGCAATGAAAACCACATAAACTCAGACCTAGATTCATCCTAGCTAAATGTCAGAATGAACTAAGGATGCTCCACAGTCCATAGCCTGGGAAGAATGAGGAATCTCCAAGAACCATCAGACACCTGAGTGCTGACACGCTGGGGTCTGCCTGCACCCCTGTAGGACCTGGGCCTTCTCAGGTCAGAACTAGTTTCTGCAGACACTAATATTCAAAAAATGCTGAGCACTAAATGTGAGGGCTAAATGTGAGGGCTTGGCCTCAAGATGACAGACATTTTCTTATTTTCTTTCTTCACTGAAAAAAAAATAGTTTAAAAGCAGAAATGCAAAACTTTGTTTAGTAACAACAAAGAGCTAAGGACTTTTCAACATACAGTAGCAGAACTATCTTAGTGAGGTCTCAGTAGCTGGCTGTGTGCTTTAGACCATGTTTCTGATGATGATTTTCCGATTGTAGGAGCAAAAGCAGAAATTCTCAAAAGAAGGACAGTTTTTGCCATGGAAAGTAATAAAATCATTTTGATGAGTAGTGTAGCAAGCTAACCTTGTAAAAGCCATGCACTCATCATGTTACCACACACATCATAAGGTTGACTGCTCAAAAGATGCTACTGTTTAAAAAACAAAACAAAACAAAGTAAAAAAAGCAGAATATTGAAATATATAAGTAAAGTGGTTTTATTCAGTTTTAAACACATAAAAATGTAAAAATGTTTCAAGTGTAAGCCTGAAAGAAGAAAAAACTCCTGGGTTTTAAAAATAGACTCATCCTTGAGCAGATGCATTAAAATAGTAAAAAGTCTTCACTATACCAAGAGTAACAAAAAGTCCTTGATTATTCTATAGTAACACACAATATTAGTATTATACTATTGGACTCCCTTCTCTCTCCAAAAAGCAACTGTCAGCAGAAAACACAAAGGGAAATCTAACAGCTTCTTCCCAAAACTAGATTACTCACAATTCATGGGTTTGCCAAAAGGATCCTGGCCCTTTTCAATTAGCCAGGATGATAAGTTTCCTTGCAGAGAAGAAATAACACATGGAATTATTGAATAGGTTACACAGATGAGCATGGTTTGCAGAAAATGCTAATTTGACTAATGCCTTCTTGTATATCAATATCTCTGCCATATGTGAGGGTTGAAGATGAATAGTTATTCCTGTTTTTTTAACAAAAAGTGATGTGGTTGAACTATGAGATCAGATTATGATGAGACTTAAGTAGCACAGTGAAAATATACACAATGGAAAGTGTTGCCTGTGTTATCTGCAATTATAATTTTCTCAATCACGCAAGATGTAGCTGGTACTGCACTTAGAGCAGAAAGAATAATTATGCCCAGAGTTACAAACATGCTGAAATGATTTAACCAAATATTCTTAAATATTATTCTGAAATTGCAAGAAATTTTATTTTAAAAGTATATATCAGCATTTTTGCCATGATGATACCCACAAAGATATAGCACATCACTTAACCTCAATCTTAGGTAAAATATTTTGATGTTTCACGGCTACCTCTGTACTCAAAAATCAAGCTTATTTTGACTTAATTCCTGACTTGCTGAATTTTATACTCACATGTTTAAGAGACTGACAAACACCCAGAAATGTTAATAATGTTTTTATGAAATTACACAGATATAATGACAGTACTGAGAGATAACTTTAGATTCAAGAGGTCACTTCATTCCACCAGTTCCAGGAAGAATCCTATGAAACTAAATGAATGATTAGGGTTGGAGAGGTTGCCCACTTTCCCAATAATTCTCCATTATAAACACAGAAATACAGACATTTCAGACAGAAGACACAATTTTTGAAGTATAGGGGAAAGAAGACCTTTGAGGATGCTGCAGTGAGGGAGGTAAAATCAGACATGGAAAAGCTAAGGAATGCCAGAACTGAATTTATTTTGGCAACAATACCTTCTCCCCCTCATATCTGCATACTATGACATTTTTCAATTACATAGTGACCAACTACATTTCTTGAGGATCTCTGCCTCTCCCATTGCACCAGCAGTAAAATTTCCAAGCCAAGGATCATGGAGAGTGTCATTCTTCTATACTGAAGATGTCCTCATCCACTGTCTATGAATGACATGGAAAATCAGACCATCTTTTCCTCTCTTCTCATCTCTCAATAACTGGAAAATAGATGGTAACTTAATAGAGCACTTTTAATGGAGGACAAATGTGACAGATTCAAGCTACAAAATTCAGTTTGTTTTTACCTGTGTTATGTACAGAGTGGAATCAAAATATCACAGGATTACACTGTGGCATGAGGTCACCAACAGAGATCAGAAGGCCTGACAGCTCTTTTGACATGAGTAGCCATTCACAACATCACTTAACTTGTTTATTTGGGGAGGGAGGAAGTAAAGTCTTAGAAAAAGGACTTATCCTGCACAAAGGCAAAGAAGCCTTTGCTGCTAGTCTAAGTGCTGAGAAACAACAGATGCATAGGGAACCTTTTGAGATGGACTTGTGTCACCAACAATGCCTGTATTAGAGACAGAGATTTGCAGGCTACAATTTATAAAAATAGAAAATACTTCTGAGTTTTCACCAAACATAATGAAAAAAATGTGTATAATGTGTAATTTAATCTGCTTTATAACTAAGAACAGTTTGTTTGACAGGCCATTCACTGGTATGCATGACATATTATATTTTTATATTGTGGCCTTCTTATACAATATCACCAAACACTTCAAGGGAAAACTTTTCTCCTCAGAGATTTATCCATTTTGAATAACATTTGAATGGCAGCGAAAGAAAAAAAAACCAATTCTCCAATCCACATCTTTATTATTGAAACTCTTTTTAAGAACTCTCTTTAAGTGCTAAAATTATGGTGAATGAAAGTTGACAAAACAGTAGGTCAGATTAACTTTGCCTTTGTATCTCATAGAACAGGTGCTGGAAATCACTCATTAAATCATCAATCACTCTCACTGGCCGAAAGATGTCCAAACCCTGTTTCTCAAAAAGAGATTCTTAATTGCTGTGTTAGCACAATTGCATGCAACTGTCTAAAGTGAAAGTGTTATCTCTTATAGGTAAAACTCATCACAAGCTTTAGAATACACTTGGATGTATCCCAAAAATTATTTCCTTTTTACAGCTAGGACACAGACAATTCATATTGAGCACCACACACCTGCCAAGCAGGCAGCTTTGTTCAATATCTAAACTTATTTTAAATATTCACGACTTTTAAATGAGCAGAGGTTATAACAAGAAGTATTACATGAAAATTGCACTGGCTGAATAATAATTTCTGCACAAGTTAAAGACCTGGTTGTGCAACCAAGACCTATTACAGCTGCCTCCTGAGGGGAAGACCAGCCAAACAGCTTATGTTTTCAATGATCTGTCCAGTCTTCTTTTTAACCATGATGGAACATATTGCTCCAAAACCAATCGATAAAAGACAGCCTCACAGAGGTACTACATCTGCCCTCTGTCTAATATTTCACAGCACAGAAAGCCTTTCAGTGAGACTCTGACATATGTTGATGTGACAGAAATATAGAAGAAGAAAAACTATGGTAATTAGTTCTTTTCATATATAGAATAATCTCTTCCTGTAGTGATTCCCAGTAACATGAATAAGTTTAAGAAAAGAGTGGAGGGAACAGGCTAGAAACAGATTTGCATCAGTGCTTTACACTAGTTAGGCTTTCATATTCCTTTCTGCTGAGGCATTTTTGTGTACGTATCCAAGCTGGAAAGACTATACAAACCCTCCCTTGAGAGGCGGAATCACAGCAAAATAAAGTCATATTTCTGAAAGGGGAACAAATCCTGTAACAGACACTGACTCAGCTGGTTCCCAATATTTTCAATTTAATGATGTACCTTTCATGTCTATTTGACAGAGATGAATCGTTAGAAAACAAGTATATGTATTAGAAAACGAAGAACTAAACCCAGAACCAATTCACCCCTGACAGGCTTTGAAGACCCTCAACACAATGTCTATAGGAAAAGTTTGGTTTGGTACCATCTCTCATGTACCCTTAATCAGTGTGATCTTCCCTGTGTATCAACTGCTCTATTAATTATTTACTCCTGAACATATAAATCCTTTCTAGCACTGTAGTAATAGTACTTCTAACTGATTTAGAATTGAATTGTATCATTTATAAAACTCTAGTTGATGTTTTAAAACATCTGTTGCACATCTGGGAAAGTATCATACTTCAATACACACAGTTTAGAAGAATGGATGCATGCAGAAACAAATCTGTCAGTGAAGGTGATAGGTGTACCCATTTCTCTCAATGAGTACATACAAACTCTATTTGCTTTATGGACACCCTTCAAGTAAAGAAATGCTGACATCATTATAACTATCTCATAACATTACATGGATATATTGCTTCACCAAAGGTGACATTTCACTGCACAAATAATGACCTAGCTGACTGTCAGGCTGCTATGTGAAAATCTTTGACTGTATGGCTTCCCTTTGATTAATAAATGTCTGGGCTAATTAATATGGTATTTCCTTAGAAGTTAAATCCCTTCTTTACCACCACTACTGTCATAAGTTCAGTAACAAGCTCAGAATCCAGCAACAGAACCTAAGCATTTCCTCATAAAACACATTTCTAATGCAGTAAAGATCAGAAATAAACATAACACAATCTTTTCATATCATGTTTATGGATTCATCTCATAATTTTTCATGCTTAGTCAACAAAATCAGAGATAGATATGACTCCAAATTTCTGGAACCACTGACAGCAATCGTATCAGTTGCTGTACAGATCTCCTGATAGCATTCAAAAGGACCACTACTGTTCATTCTGCAATGAATACAAAAGAGTGAGAATGATACAATCAGAAAGTTATTTGCAAGCTTCTACGTAAACTCTACAGGCTGCACCCTTAGTCTCAAACAAACATTAGCCCACATGAGCTCAGACTGGGCAAATGTTTTCAGAAATAATGTGATGGATTTTTTCCTAGCAAATGCTCACAAAACCTAACAAAACAAACCTACCCACAACAAAGAATACTCACTCTTCTTTATATATTTCTTTCTCTTAGTAATCAGGCTATTTATCATTCATTTGCTCCCTAAAAATTTCAGGTGTTCAAATGAGAAGCAGTAACAATACTGCTGGACTTCGGTGCCCAGTCCCAAGATGAATAGTAACAGAGTGCCTACCAATGCAAACATTTTGGGAGTGATCCATGGGAGGAATGGCTTGAGCTATCCAGACTTTCAGCAAAAATCATGGACAGCTCCTAAGTGTTAGCACTCCCATTCAGGTCAGTATGTACCAACACCTTTAGCCACATGCAGAGAGACTCTGCAAGTAGCATATACCTTGTTTAAATTAAAAAGGAATTGTTTAGTGATCAGAGAAAAGCATAAAATTCCCCTTTTTTTTTCCTATAAGATTTTATATCTTTTCATAATGGCTTTTATTTTCTTCTCAATTTCTGCGTCAACAACCCTACCTCTGACTGCAATTTCACATTTCTTATCTTTCTGGAGTCCTCTCATAGCTGATTCTGTCCATAAGGCAATTTCCTCACCAATGTGAGACAGGGTTGTGTATCTGGGCCATGAAAAGTAGAGTCAAGGATCCTTGGACATCTCCAGTGCCAGCCTGGGCCAGGGGGAAAGCCACAGAGGGGGTTACAGTGTGAACAGGTTGTGTAAGGAACTGCTTAAATGAAATATTAAGCGATTCTTTCAAGAACAAATACAGTTCTGGTTCTTGTACTATTGAGAGAGAAGATTTTCCTTCCTCCCAGCAGCCAAGCACCCCATCCTACTTCAGAGGCAGCATGTAGGTTGACCTGCTTCAGAGAACAACCTGTGCTGAGCCCTTCCAAAAACAGTGCGGTCAAAGTGAAATTTGCACTACAAGAATCTACCAGATACAATATGAAAATTAAATACTCAGGGTTTCCAGGCATGCAACTTCAAATTACTGCAATGATAGATACAGTATAATGTACAATTTCATTCTTACTTAGGGGGCCAGATGGGTATATAGACTGTACATCCATAAAATCAGGGTCACACAGAGTGATGCAGGAGAGAAGGTGATGCTACCTTATGCTACCATCACCTATCCAACTTCTCCCATCTTATAACTCTTCCTGATACCAGATTGGTCCATAAGATGGTGGAAATTTTTCGCAGACATAAAGGGGCCATGGACTTTTGATGCCCATGACAGTTTGAAGTTTTATAGTTTTTTGTACCTCTCAAGGTATCACTAAGATTATTTTTGATTTAATATTATATGCAAGGATAATAAAGTTAATTCTGCTTTGTGCTGTTAACAACCTGTGCCCTGAATTACATCACCTACATATTACATTAATAATCCTTTTGCCATTTAATTTCTCTTGACTAGCTCTTCAGAATTGGTGAATTTATTCCCCAAAGAATTATAATGACTTTGAGCACAAAACAGAATACATTTAGGATTAGACTTTACATTTGGTTTAGTACTTTCAGGCTCCTGGACATTAAAAATTAGTTGTAAGAGTATTTCTACAGCCAATTCAGCTTCTTATTTGTACAACTCATCCACGCTTTTAGCTTACAAGTGAAGAGGTGTAGGTTACAAAGATTTGTACCACATAACTTAATTATGCAAAATTTAATCAAGAAATTATGTTTTTCTTATAGCTTGAAGTAATTCCTAAAAGTCTAATTAAAATCTCCTTAATTAATGCTGGCAAAATTGCTCAAGCATCAAAGAAGATTATGTTCCCCATCTCTAGTAGAAATGATAAAATCATTTTGCAATTTATATGCACTATCACTTCTGGGGAAAATGTGGGCATTTGACACTTTCTAAAGACTGTTCAAAAATGTTCAAAGAAAAACTGCAATGAGTCATACTAGAATAAAAAATACAAGAAAAAAAATCATGATTATTGTGGCAAAAACAGTGTTCTGAGATGTCAAACACTGTGTCAGTCAACAATGTTATCTGGAGTGTACACTGATTTATTACCAGTTGGGTGAGGCAAGGTGCTCCATTCTGTCTGATATCAATTCTTGTTTATTCACTACACAATAACTTTGGAAGTTATATCCGATCAACGTCAAAAATGCAGGGAATGACCAGCTAAATCTCATCCATTGTGGTGACAGTCAAAAAAACATGAGAGGAGAAACTGGGTACTCACAAAAGCTATTTGTCTCTCTGCACCAACAAAACCTGCACAGGTATACCCGCCCTTGGAAACACTGGCATGTCCTAGTGACATGCACACAGAAAAGGTCTTGAGCCTTTGCAGTGCAGGAGTGGTGTCCTCTCAGCCGTTCACGACATATGCCACAGAGTAAATAGGTTACTCATGTTGTGCATCTCACTCCACAACCCTCTGCCAGCAGTATGTACCATGACCACCACAGCACGCCCCATAGAAAGGGCTGCAGCTGTCACAGCCTCCAGCCACTTCTCTGAATATCTTTCCAAATCACGGTACAGCCTTCTGCTTTCATGGCAGACAGTGAGTAAGATGAAGACCAACACCAGGGCCAGCATCTCAGGAACATCCTCTCTCTGACAGGAGAAATAGTGTAATTGTGCAGTGGCACTTGCAGGGCTGAGAGAGGATGCACAGAAGAAAGACAAGAGGGAGCGGGCAGACAGGGGAATAAGGGGAGGAGAAGGAGGAATGGAGTTAAGGTATAACACAATCAAAACAAACGGGGCCAACAGACAGTCAAACATTATGTCCCTGGGGTTTGAAGCTGAGGGTGAGGGGCCTCAGACATTCCCCAGAATTGAGGAAGAGGATAGTATGAAGACAGGGAATCACTAAAGGAGAAAGGCAAGAGGCGGCAGCAGTTGGAAAGGCATGCAAGAAACGCATGTTGAAGCTGCTTTCAGTGAGCTCTGACAATAGAAGCTATGAACTGTGCAACTCACTGGTATTTAATACAAATAGCTCTTAGGCCAAAATCACTAACATAAGACAGTGAGAAGGATACAAAATTTTCAAATTAATCCTAGTGCACCACTCCTGGTCTCAGCTGTTCCACTCCTTTCCGTGCAGCATGGCAGGAAAATGCCAGGCATCACTCAGTAGGTCTCCATCTCAGTGCACTGATATTAATGCAAGTTTGTTCTTCTGCTGTTTGTTCTTCTGCCTAATGGAAACTTATCTGGAAAGTGAGTACAGACACTGTGTATCAACAGATGTCTGGCTCACAGACCAGAAGAGCTATCTCCTTCAGCACTGCCATGGATGCACTCATGCTACATAACAAACAATCAGGAACTCAGCAAAGATAAACAGATCATAGAATCATAAAATCATTTTGGTAGGAAAAGACATCTAAGATCATTGAATCCAACCATTAACCTTACACTGTCAAGTACACCACAAAACCATGCCCCTGAGTGCCCATGCAGACAGATGACCATGCAAGCACACATCCACACCTGTTATAAATCCCCAGCAAAGATTTCTCCTAATCCCATACAAATGACGAGATGCACATTTCCTTCTGCCTTCCCTCAGCCAAGAAGTAAAGGTATAGATAAAAGGTGGGGGACACAGAGCTAGTAAGAACATAGAGATACGGGTCTGGTTGATTAAAGATTTCTCCTAGAGTTCCTTCTGCAATCCAAAACTGAGAGCTCCCTCTTCCTTTTGAATATGCCATGATGGAGAGAAAACCTATCACTCCCCAAATAGCAAAATGTTTTTTAGCAACTTCGTTTTCTTTCTTTTCAATGTGTTATTAAGAACCTGAGCATCAGTTCTGCCTCCTTTAGCTCAGCAGGCTCAGTCTTACTACCTAAGTACCTCAATTAGCTATTATTAGTAGTAGTACATTTCTCACATCAACTGCCTTTTTCTGATTATTCTTTTAAACATCTCAGATGCATAGGAGTAGTTGGGTGGCGAAATAGAGGTTTGAGGGTCATTTGTATAATTGAAATAGGATGCTTTCAGAGGACATGCAAAGCACAAGACATTTGCAATAAATTATGTTGTTTCTTATTTGGCATGGGCACAGGTGTTCTGGAGAGGGATCCAACAGTGACTCCCTGCTTAGTTGCATACTGTCATTCTTACTGACTTGCTGCTGTTATGGTTTTTACTACTATAATTAGTGCTAATAATGACTAATAATATTATCTCAAGCTTGGTAGTGCTCCTAATTAGTAGATCTCATGCAACTTCCCAGGAACCATTAACTCCTCAGTTTGTCAACAGAATAAGTGGGACTAACTAAGGAGCCATTTACTTTCCAATGTGCATCACTGTATGACAATAATAGGACTGACAGTTGCCTTTATCTGTGTATGTGACCATAATTACTGATGGTTGTTGTCTGAAGTGTTGCCATAAACTAAGAATTTTAAAATCTCAAGTGCTTTTAAATAAGTTGCCTGCCAGAAGAATCAGGAGGAACATCAGCATATGAAATCTTTAGAGACATAATTTAGACAGTGAAATGTTTCAATCAGTTTTTCTTTTTTTTCTGCTTCCCAACTTGCAAATGAAAACTTTCCATTATTATCAGATAATTTTCTTATTGTATGCTTCTGTTTAAAAACTTCTTCATATAATTAGTCCATTACTGGTGCAAAGCCAATGGCAGCTCTGGGTTTGGGCATCCATGCACCAGTGCAAAACACTGTGCTAGTACAGAGCACCAACACCACTGCCATTTCCACAGAAGCCAGCCCAGCTCAGAAGATATATACCTTGATTCTCCCTAATAAGCTCTGCTAAGGAAAGCAATTAGCTGAAGTATAAGGCCACTTTAATGAGGGGACATGGTGTTGAAGGTAATGGGAACTTTTGGGGAGTTTTGATGTGATGTTAAGTTACTGAAACAGTTTTTAAAGTCTTATCTCTTGTTTCTATTATTGTGAGTATGAGGAAGGGATAAAAGGTCATGAGAATGAGTTAGAAGACCATTATTTATATATATGCACTGTAAAATTATCTGGTGGAAGCATGTTGCCGAGCAGAATAAGAAGTGTTATATTAAAATTTGCAGGATTATACCTAGTACCTTCATTTCTCTTTTATAATCAAGTAAAAATTTGTCTTTATTATATAATGATCATATATCAGAAGTAAGAATTACATTTTTAACTAACAAGGGCAAAGTTATACATTGCAGGATTCAGAACAGGCTGGTAGAGATGAAAAACTACACTGTTAGTTGACTCGTATTTCATACTCTAAAAACACGTCACAAACATAGGGGTTATAAAATTTACCCTGGGAATAAAGTTTTAAAGATTAATACACAGGCTGCTAACTTGGTCAGTGCAAAAAAAAAAGAGCATTCAGTTATGCAGGCCAGTTGGACTCAGATGAGGTTGAACAGTGTGGCCAAGCAAACAAGGTGCCTTTTGCTTCCAAAAATGAATAATTTTTACACCGTATTCATTACAGCTACTTACAGCATTATCTTTAGTTTTGGTTGCAACAACACGTTGGAATGTCTGCTCTGAGTTATGAGTCTGTGACACAATACAAGTGAGTCTTGTGCAGACCTATCACAAGTCCCAACTGTGATCTAACTCTCTGTCTTCATGTTACAGGCAAAGATTATTAAAAATTGCTAACAAAAGTTGTTGGAAAACTACATAAGACCAGACGTAACATGAAAGCACGTAAGTTTTCCTTTTGCATACATTTTGTAGACACACTAAGACAGTCAAGGTATTTCTTTCCAGTTTACATTTTTTTAATTGCAGGACTGGGTGTGCCCAGTCTTGCAACTAAAATTGTGTGTGATAAAAATTTAAGTGTTTCCCCCAAATGCCTGTGCTAAAATTTCCCCCTCAACACCACCCTTGATTATGCAGAAGTGTTGCATTGACCTGAATGGAAAATCGCAAAAGCATCATTGTAGGAAAGAAATGTTGGAAAAGGTAGTAAATGCATAATTTTTTCCTCATGAACATGCTCTGGTTCCTGTTAACAGTAGAGCTGCATACTGCAAAATACATTTTGGGGTTTTTCAGACTGAAACAGCCCATTATTAGCAGTTCATTCATTCATTTAGTCCTGTGGAAACCATAACTTCTACTCGTGTGAATCACCTCCTTATGTATACTAAATATGGACAGCAGCTGCATTCAGCAGATTTCATCACTTCTTCAATGCTCCTGAAGAGTAGAAAAGTGCTGTGTACATTCAGGCCTACAAATGTTTACAGGCTTCATTTTCTTTATCAGCCAAGGGCAGTTAATCCCGGGAGGAGAGGAAGTGCAATGTGTTTTTAGTTTGCTGTTCTCAGTTTCAAACATGATTGTCTTTAACTCTCCTCCATTCCTTCCTAAAGCAAACAACTGGTTGTCTGCTTCGTATTCCCCAGTGGCTCTGCTATTTCAGGCTGCTTTTCTGAATTTCCTTGAAGAATCCTCTTTCTTCCAGTCAGACTTCAAAAGAGAATTATCACGTGGACATGGCTGTGTAACTAAAGATTACTTTTTCACTTAGCATCCCCCTCATGTTGTTCCATACACTACATTTTCTCAAAATCTCAGCTTCCTCTGTACTTTGAACAAAATCTTTATCTTCTCTCTCTGTCCTATATTTGTTTCCAGTTGCATGAAGACAGAATTTTGATGTGAGCTCCCATCTGTAATGATTACTGAGAGACTGTAAGAGAAAGGAAGAGGTTGGAGATGATGGTTCTTAGCACAAAGAGACTGTTGTAGGCAGAAGTCTGAGATGAGGTCCTGAGGGACACACTTCTGCTAGGAGGAGTGCTTTTGGGGAAGAGGATGACACAGTTTAAGATGGGATTTTAAGAAATGGAAAAAATTGGAAAAGGTTAGGAGAGGAGGAGAATACAGTGGTGAAATCACAGCTGGGTGAGAAGGAGATGGTTAAGTACACTTCAGTTCCTGAAATACAGGCATTTAGCACTGTTTGAGATACTCTATGGTACTTTAGACATCTCCATGGAACTAGCAACTAAAATACAGAACACAAATGAGCTTTCCTGGACTTGCAGGGGAAGATTTCAAAGGACATTTCAAAGGAAAATAGACCCCTATGTGTATTTGATTGAACTATCTCCAGCATATGTGGCAACACATAGAAATCAGGGAGAAGGAAGGACCACTCTGTAATGAAAGCACAAAAATGTAATCACAGAAAATGGTAAAAGCAAAGTAGAAAAAGGAAAACATGTCAAGTCATATAAAAGTAAGAAAACATGCTGAAGAGTAGAAAACACAGAAGGAAGGGATCTCTAGGGTAATAGTAAACAAGCAGGAAACTGCAGTGCTATTTAAAAGCTACACTAGTGAAGTACTGGTAGACACTCACTAAACAAGTCAGGTTAAACTTCAAAAATATCCATGTCCCACAAGACCCCAAGTTCAGCACAACTCTTATTCTGCAATGTCAGACCCTCATTTGTGGGTATATTGAATTAGTCTGTGGAGGTTCAAATGACACATTTTACTTAAAGTAATACATTTATTATTGTCTAAATTAAAAGCAAAAATTAAGGACATTCCATAAATGAAAAACAATGAACCTTTCTGAGTTCCTGTGGCATGACTGCATGTTACAAGTACCCAAATATCTGCCCTTTTATCCTATACACTCAAGATTGTATATACAGTGTCAAAAAAGTAAGATAGTGTTGAGTGTCAAATACTTTTAAGAGATTGATCTACATTAATAATGTTACAAGCCCACACTCTGGTTCATATTTCTTTTTCATTCACCCCTCAAAGTTGAAAAAAATAAGAAGATAAAATTAATTTTAAAAAGTGAGAGAAAAATTAAAAAGTGAAAGAAAAAAGAAAGGGAGGGAGGGAGGGAGGGAGGGAGGGAGGGACGGAGGGAGGGAGGAAGGAAATCAGTCCACTGCAATGGGCATTTTTCTTGTTTCAGGAAAAGCTTGCTGTAGGGTTGAACACAACCATTTACCTTGTCAATAGGTCTAAGGGACTGAAGACTTGAGATATAAGTGTGTTGGACCAATGTCTTCCCTATTCATGAATGACAGGATTGTAGGCTTTTGTTAGCAATGGCAGAATTCCTAATTTAGCATTAAATGAATTTCCATCTGCTCTTATAGAGACAGCGCTGGATATTCAAGAATGTATTTTTCTGTTTTAATATCCATTTCCTTGTTTGTCTGACAGGAGATTTACAGGGATATAGGTGATAGATTTGGGGTTAATATCAAACAGTTTTTCTTCTGGAATGTTGTTCACATACAGTATTACATATTTTGAGGACTGCTTTGTAAGGCCTAAAATATCCTGAAAGTATAAAATACTACGTTTTCAAAATCATCATTTCCTTCTCTAGCATTATTCTTCCTCTCTTATTCCTGAAATAGTTTTGCCTATCTTTCACTTTCCTCCTCTGAGCAACCTCACAGAAGGTGATGGGAATCTTTGTATGTGCGCCTCACTGCAAAATGTCATCCTAATTTCATCCATTCTGATCATGGACACTACAGAAAATTGGTGTGGCATCTTCCTCCTGCAACTGAACTTCAGAAAGAGCATAAGTAGAGATCAAGAGCTGCAAGGGAGTAGATCAGCCTTTGAAGCACATACTTTGCTTATATCTAAACCCATCTTTCTTGTCAGCTGGTAAGAGTAAGCAAATGGAGGATCATAAAGTCCTTTCCCCAGCAGAAGGCAATGGGAAGGAAGAGGGTGGAAAGGAAGTAGCTTCATTCTCTTGCCTTAGATCAACTGGGCATGACTTCAGGCAGTGGACTGTTTTTTCAAGCTGGAAGCAAGAACTGCAGTGATATGTTCAGATCCAGGCTCAAATTGAACATTTTCCCCCATGATCTGCATTTGCATGTTTAATTCAGACTCTGCTTTAGTTCAGCTGATAAAGAACTTGAAAACATTTAATAGCAACTCTGCCTGGATAGACTAGGAAAATAAAGGAAGATAGCAAATAATCCAGCCTAACAGGGTTCATTATTGCCAAGCAGCATTTATAGATTTCATTGATTCTTCCATGGAAACAAGGAGGTATTCAAGATGGGAGACAGATTCTAAGGGCTTACTTTCAGTGGCCCCAAATTGCCTATCTTAGTATTTAAGTCTGTACAAAATGCTGATGTACTCAAAGGAAAAATCAGAATTTATGGCAACCCCTAATGTCTCACCAAGAAACCAAAATTCTGTAAACATAAATTGTTCTGTATAAGGCACTTTAGTGGCAAGATACTGGATTTATCATCAAGCTAGGTCTGGCAAAGACTTGACAAGCAACCTTGACTTCATGGGCTTGTTCTTCTGCACCTTTGTCCATTTTTCTTTCATTGCTAACGAGCTGCAGTAAGTACAAAGTGTTATGTAGTACCTAGTGCCTGACAAAAGGAGAATCCCTGTTCCGATAAGATTTGTGAATTCAAGAATAAAAATATTTAGAAAGGGTATCCATAGCACCCAACTGTATGATTCTAATTTAGCCTAGGAGGCTACTCTGTTAGTCAGTAAACCACAGTTCCTGGGAACTGCCTATGGCTCTTGACTGATAGGCAAATGTTACAGGTGTTCAGCAAGGTCAGGTGCCTACTGCTCAGCAAAGTAATGTCCTCTCAAGTGAAATGCACCACATGTTTGGAGAGGCCCCATGGGCCTGAAATGGAGCGAAACAAAAGTAAAATAAGAAAAATTCAGTTCAGCTGTTGACTTCTTATTATACTTCTCACAGAAGAGGGAAAGTGAGAAGAAAGATATAGCAATATAGTTTCTATTTCAGAACAACTGAGAACCACCCACAGATTACTGTACCATACAATCATTTGATTCATGTGAATAGCACCATCAGTGCCCAGCCTGGGAACACAGTTTATGTTTTCCCTAAGAGGGAAATTTAATTCTTGATAAATTGAAGTGTCTTCTAAGTAATATCAACACTTGTAATTTGTTTTAAAAGCTTTATTTTGCCCCCAGACTATAAAGAGGGCAATATGCCTGTAAGCATGTCACTCTGGAGAGAACAGTAGCTGAATATCTATGACAAAAAACTGTCTAATTAGTCTACATTTTTTAAAAAAAGATTTGCCTGTCAACCATTTAAATCATCTTTCTGGAAATACAGTTCTCAGAGAAGCAACTGAAATGACAGGATGTGGATCCCTGGGAATGTAATTCTTCGCCCAAATCAGTCCTATTTCTGTTGATTTATAGAAAACTATATTTTCAGTGCTATTTTATATTTGAAGTGCTAGGCATAAAATTAAGTAAAAATATATTTAAAGGTTTTTCAGGGCTCCAGCAACAATACTGTGCAACTAATGTACGGTAGAGCATTTCAAGTAACAAGGCCAATGATTTCTTTTATTCTATATGGTAAGTGTACCTAAACTTAAACAGTTTAAAGTATTGCTGTTAGTTTTTCAGAAGACCATATATTAACAGCGGCATGAACAGAATAGCGTAAGGTTGAAGAAAAAGGGGTTGAATATTGAAGCTGTCACTCCAGGTAAAGACGGAGGCTATTTTTGGATCTTCCTTTTAAATGGCACTTACAGCAATAATGCATTAATTATCAGACTCCATGCGTACTTCTACGAGGTAAAACTTAGTATGCAGTGGTATAGAGCCAAGATACTTTTACGTAACTTAGAAAACATAAAGCATATGTCAATAAATATTAGTATCTTTAGCGAAGTTCAGAGGAGGTATTTTCCAATATCTCATTATGTATTATGCCTTCTTATTCTAACAGCAATTAGGCACCAGGGAAGGAACAGATCTAAAACCAGGAAAACCAACTAAATTAGAGATGCCATATACTTGTTTTGTTCTAGTTATATCCCTGAAAATGAATCTGATACGATGTAATCAAGAAACTCCTAAGAATGTAGCTGAAAACTCTGCCTAGTTATTTATTGGACATTGGTGTTTATCGACTTGCATAGCTCAGCTCTTCTTGCAGTGTAATTTGTATGCTGTGATTTACAAATCACTTATACTATTTCTGTTTTTATTAAGGCCAGGGTTCTGCAACTTTCAGGTTTAAAACTGAGGAAATTTAGAAACTGGGGAAGTTTGCATGTTCACACTTACCATGACTATCAGCAATGCATCTCTACTAAACCCTTATTGTAATCCTTAACACCCAAAGCACTATGATATTTAAACAGAGGCTACAAATATTTGCCTGGAAAAAATATTTTTATTTTTTACCTTAGAGAAAGATTAATTATTATATTGGACTTTCCAATATATAAAAAAATCTCTGCTAATTTTAATATGCCTTTGAAGCACAAAAGTAATCACTGTTCTGAAGTCTACACACTAGAAACAAAAAAACCCCAAAGCTCTCTGTTGTCATCTGAATTGGCAGACACCACATGTAGGAGGTTTAGTGTTTATTTGCCATTCGTTACTGGAAATCTCTTAATGTCAGCCTTCAGGAGTATTTTTGTCACTCTATCTGTGAAGTAAGAGTCCTGATTTCCTTTCCATTTTCAATATACAAAAGAGAACACAAATGGTATTACAAACAGAAAAAAAAATAACTGAGCTTAATGAAATTAGTGATTATTTGGCCACAAGACCTAACATGAACATTTGCCAAAGTACGATGTTCATTCTTTTTGGTAAAAAAAAACCCAACAAACCAATACCTTTATATATCGCTTTTAGGTACCTATACCATGTTTTATCTTAGCTAGCTTCAAAAAATTTCAAAAGATACTCCTTCACTTATACTGCAAGCATACAGGATAGCCTTAGAATTCTTTTCATTTGAAAACTATTTCTAGGAAAGGACTTCTGGTTGTTTATATAATGTGTAAAACCATTCAAAATAATAATTTAATAATATTGAATGGACCCTGGGAAGAAAATATGGTATTTAGTGTTAGCAATAGTAAAAAAATAATTTATTTCCACTACCGTTAAAGAATTCATTACTGAGTAATAAAACAATTATGCCTATAATTTGAATTCTCTTTTCTGGGTTTCCATAGGGTATTACAGTATTATTCAACAAACATCAGTCTATTTCTAACTTTGCTTGGAAATATTTTCATTTTTAGAAGGCATGTTGCTGTCAAGAAGAAAAATTACACAGATAATATGTGTCAAAGCTATTTCCTTCCTGGAGCTGAAACACCAGGCAGTCCCTACATTGCCAAATAAAATAGATCACATTTCCCCATATGTACAGAAGTGTAAAAGAGGAAGAAACTTCCAAGGAATGCCTCACAAAGTCTGCATCAGAAAATCCATTACACCTTTACAGTGATAAAAGCTTGTACCCTGTTTGGGGTTCTGTGTGGAGCACTGAAGTGATTTGCAGATTAATCTGATTATGAGAATTGATGGAATAGTTAAAGTGGTGGCATGAGTTTCTCTCACTGTTGAACATATCACAGTTATATATAAGAAGATGCTGCTGAGTTACCCTCCAGACTTGGGAAGTACTAAAAACTACAATTAAGATTGTACCCTTAGTTCTAATATGTTACCAAGAGAGAATTCACCTTTTTCTTATTTTCTGTGCTCACTCAAACTAATGAAGTTTGTCCTGAAATTTACTACAGCTCTTGATTTAGAGCCATTACCGCAGATATTTTCAAGGCTTTGTCACCACTGTCATTGCAAACTCCAAGTTACATTTATGTTACGCCAAAATCTAGCACTTAGATTCTTTCATTATTTGTCACTTGCATGCTGAGTTGTAGCTCTGTGTAGAGGGGTACCCACTCATCAAGTTGTCATCATAGAGTAATGGATATTAACTGAATGGGGATTTACTATGAGGCATGTCTTCAAACCAAGGCATAAAACAGCTTAGGTTTTGTTTCAAAAGGTGTACTACTCAATTAGGCACTGCTCAAAGAGACTTTTCTAAGTGACATATGAAAGTATGAGAAAACTAGATAATTTTTTTCCTCGTCATATGTTTGCTTTTCCTGTTTCCAAACTTTAACAGCTCTGAAGAAAGCTGTTCTCAACTCTTTTTTCTTTCCTTCTGTTACTTCTTTTTTGAAAATTATAAATGAACTTTTCCCCGACCAAACTCTTTTTAAGCTTACTTTGTTTTTCACCAGTTGAATTTTCAGGAGAATGTCTGTCCCTCCTATACCAGCCTTATCAAAGCAGCTACGGACCATGCTTACAGAGTACAAGCTATAGCCAACTTGTAAGTGCTGTGACTGAGGCCCGATCTTCTGGACAGTGTGTCTTTTCCTGTGAATTCACATCAGAGAGACCAGAATTAAAGATTAACTTCACAGTGAGTTGGTATCTCTACGCCATATCCTCAGACAAGAATCTAAGCTCTATCAGCTGCACTACAACTGCTGCCAGTCTGTTTCCAGCAATGGCAGGCAGTGGCTGCCCTCATCCTGTGTGCCCCATCACAACTCAGGAGACTACCTGATGTTCCAGCTGTGCTCGAGTGCCATCACTGAGGACTCATAGGTTATAGATTTGATCAGAAAACAATTCAGCTGGCAACAGCCATGACAGTTTGCAGTCCTCAGATGTCAATGAACCAGGAACATGGACGAATTTTAAGAGGTTACTGGAAGGAAACATCTATAAACAAATCTCTACCGAAGCACTGAGTTCACCAATCCATGGTTTCTTACAGTTCTGTGTGTCCCCAACCTTTCCCAGGCCTTCTACCACAGACCTCATGACATACTCCACATGCCCACTGGCTTATGTTGGCTGAGACCAGCCTCACGCTGCCCATGGGCTGCCAGACAAAAGTTGTCAGCCTTTCTCTCAGTAATGAAGATCTTTCTCCTCTATTTAGGGACCAGTTATAACCAGATTTGTAAGAACTTTAACACTCTCATTACCTCAATTCTACTCTGAAACGTGAGCCCTGGTCAAAAATTTGAGAAAGTACTAGGAAGGCAGAGAAGAACATACAGAAAAGACAGCTGTATATGCCTTTTTTTTTCTTTAGGAAATAAGGCTAAAAATGTTTCAGTTATTAGATATATCTTACTTATGTAAGTCCTGAAAAACAGCAAAATGAGCAGATTTTGAATTTAACTACATTTTTCCATGTTACACAGACCACCAAATTTCCATCCCAAACACACTGATATTTTACTTTTGCTTTCAGTGGGAGCAGAATCCATACAAGACTGGACAAATGTATCAAACAACAACAGGTCATGTTGATTAGGTGTGTGTTTGGCTTTGATTACACTTTGTGTGTAATATATGTATCACTTTGGAGCTTCTATGCTATAAATCACTAGAGTGGTAGACTGTGAAGAAACAAATGGACTCTGTAAGACAATATTCTTGGCTACACCAACATCAGAAGTTGACAACTGTGAAAAAGCTTGGCATATCACATAAAATGTGACAAGCAATGTACTAATCAAATGGACCAGTCACCACAAGTTTATTGTGGTGAACTGTGGAAACAGGTCACACTCTGCTTTTGTATAATTTTTAGAAGGAACTCTGAGCACGTCTCTCACTTTCCTGCATTTGTTCTGTCAGCAACATTTGGGATGTCTCTTTGATGTCTAATAGCAAATTGTCTGTGTAATGCAATTCTGCTGGTAGCCACTACACCCGAGCTCTACTTTATTAAATCAAATTGTTTATTACTGGTCTGAAGTTAAAGTTATTGACTCAGTTCTCTACAGAGATGTTATAAATCCTCAGATAACACTGAATCTTGTACATCACACATGGTCCTTCTGTAGAAACAATTCATAAACTTGCAGCTTTAAAAGTTGCAGACTGTCAGAGTCTAGTTCCTAAAAACAATTCAGACAGAAGGAGGCAACAATAAAAAGTGGCATCCCATTCAAGAGATGGTAAATGACACAGGGGCGTTAGTATGGGGAAAAGCACAAGAAATATTGCAATCATTTATGACAATTTGCAGAGGACATCGTTTACTATTACATGTTATATACGATAACAACAAGGTAAAAACAATTAAAAAGAAAAATACCACAGAAGAAAAGTTTTTTCAGTGAATATGATGATAAAGGTCACGATGAATATAAGAATTGGAAAAGTCATCACTGCAAAGCAGTTACAGAAGAGGAAAGCAAATAGGTGGAGAAATTGCCTTTTAGAGAGATGTTTCTATGCTTTTATTACAGAATCTGCACCAATTGAGATTTAAATTCCATTTTTTTTCACATTTATTGCTATGTAAGTTGCTAAGGTTTCAACTGGGAAAAACAAACAAAAAAAAGCCCTTAGTGTGGGTGAAGGGGGAGAAAGGCACAGCATTTTTTAAAACAGGAACTTCTATATTGTACGGAGTTCTGGAGCAAAATCTCACCACTGGGGCCCCTGTTAAAACTCTTACAGCTACCAACATAATTGAAAAGGTTTATCTTCCTACAAAGAAGACAACTTTCAGTGAGCTACTGTAAAGAGCACTTCTCACCATTTCCTCCAGGTTCCTCTTGGCTGCTGTCCAGTAGATTATAGATAGCTGCTGTGCTGCAGTATGCAGTGGATTTTTAAGCCTTTTCTGCAGGGACTAGTGGCATGCACACTTTTACTATTGCATTATGTCATTAAAGGGAGAGTAAGATTTAGTGCACATTGCACTGGCACGTATCTTAGATGGGAAAAACATGTTGTTGCAGAATTATTTATATGATCCATTCAGTTCCTCAGGGATACACCTGGTATTGGCCCCACCTAGTTACTTCAACCTCTATTTTTGCTTCTAGAATACAGACTGTATTCATAGCTGTAATACACCATGCTAAACATTACATGGTAGAGGTCTGCAGTAGGGAATACACATTTGTTCATAAGATGCTCTGAGATTCTCAGTATGGATACAGAGAATTCCTGTTGTCTTCATAAATGTTTTTGTGGTTCCCTTTTGGTGTACTGACTCACACTAGACAATAATGAAAAATTGTCTCCACTTACAGTCACAGGGAAATATGCTTTACAGTCATGGAGAGCGATAATATTCAGATTTGAATTCGAAGCCAGTTTAAGCTCAAAAATCAAATTTAAAAGAAGACTCTAGAAAATTCAAACATAGGTCTAACCATATTGAAATAGCAGCGTGTGAAATGTAACTCCAAAACAAATGATGTCTCCTGAGCTTACCTACATGCTTACATCAGATCAAATGTAAGGAAGAAATTACTATGAGGGTAGTGAAACACTGTCACAGGTTGCCCAGAGAAGTGGTGGATGTCCCATCCCTGGAAACATTCAAGGTCAGGTTGGACAGGGCTCTGAGGAACTGATATAGTTGAAGATGTCCCTGCTCGTGGCAGAGGAGGGTGTGACTAGATGACCTTTAAAGGTCCATTCCAACTCAAATTATTCTATGATTCTACATGATTGTTCCTTTCGAATTAATTCAAACTCCAAAGCATTTGAAGAGCCTCATATTCCAGGTGGTGGTGGTGGTTTTCTTCTTCCCACTAGAAGTGGAGAGGCAGAAAGAAGGTGTGCATCCTGCCCTCCCAGATGAACCTTCTCCTGATGCATGTGGCTAAGAGACTTTCAGGAGAATGGTAGCTACTTTTCTTTAAATTAAGTGACAGAAAATATTGTTTAAAAAACTAACTACAGAATGTTATTTCTGTTCTGCTATAGGTAAACAGCAACACTCATTAAAATAGCTTTAAGGCACACAAAATAGAAATGGCAGGTGTGTATAATGAAATAGATGAGACAATAAATCATGTTACGAGTTCTGCTGCAGAAAAATTAAGTCCAAACAATCACAAACCAGTGGAGTATTTCTAACAGACAATACAGCATAGCAGCAGTTCACCATGATCAGATATGAGCAAAAACTCTACCTAACTTTTTCCCTAGATCTGCTTCCTGTCATAGGATGGATCTACTTAAGCATCACTGTAATTAAAATAAACTCATCAAGTGTGCTGGTTTCAACTGGGATAGAGTTAATTTTCTTCTCAGTAGCTGGTACAGTACTGTATTTTGTATTTAGTATGAGAATAATGTTGATAATACACTGATGAAAATTTCAGTTGTTGCTAAGTAGTACCTACTCTAAGTCAGGGCCTTTTCAGTGTCTCGTGCTCTGCCAGTGAGGAGCTGCTCCAGGAGCTGGGAGGGAGCATGGCCAGGACAGCTGACCTGAAATGGCCAAAGGGATATTCCACACCACAAAACTACATGTCAGTATATAAACTGGGGGAAGCTGGCTAGGAGGCACTGATTGCCACTCAGGTATATGCCAGGCATCTGTCAACGGGTGGTGAGCAATTGTATTGTGCATCACTTTCTCTTCTTAGGCTTTATTCCTCTCTTTTTATTGTCTCCCTTTTCAATACATTATTATTGTTATTGTGAATTATTTCAATTATTAAACTATTCTTATCTCAACCCACAGGTTTTACTATTTTCCTGATTCTGCTCCCCATCCCACTGGGGCAGAGGGGATGTGCATGGGGTAAACGAGTGACTGCATGCTACTTAGTTGCTGGCTTGGGTTAAACCATGACATCAGTTAATTCAGCATTTTTTTTCTTGAGGCTGGGAAAGTCAGTTGATCATTGCCATTTCTACTTTTAAATCCCTGGGAGGCACTCTGATACTGCAATGATAGAAGTACACAAAGTTTGAGGCAGGTAAATGGATTTTCTAACTGAAATCTAAAATATTATTATCAGGTTTTCCAGAAGATGTAATGTTAGTCTCAACGGCATTACAGTGATGGGGACACACTGCTTCATGTCATAAATTCCATACAGCTTTTCATTTCTGTCCCTTAATCTCCCTTGTAACATGACCCATCCACATGCAGACAACTAAAAGGAAGAGACTTTATCGGGAAGATTTGTGCCTGGATGGAATGAAATGCACTTTCTGTGTTATGTCTGTCTTGGAGTGATTTGTGACTATGGTCTATTGCATTATCCTCTGCTTTATGTTCAAAACGCGGTTGTTGTATCGTTAAGGCCTGGGACCAGATGTGTGCGGGGCTGGGGGAGCGATCGGGGCTTTGGCGCGGTGCGTGTGAAGCCTCGCAGCGCGGCCTTCCCGCGCCTCTGTGCAGCGTGGTGCTCGCTCGGCTGGCGGGGTTCCTGGCCCAGGCAAAATCCCCTTTCCCTTCCCTGGCTCGGAGAAGCTGCAGCAGTGGTCTTTGGGGTGCTGCTCTGAGGCGAACTGAGCAGCTGCTGGTCCGAAGCAGGAGATAGTGCAGCGGCAAGAGTGGGGCCATCCCTGCTCCGGTCCGCGGGGCCCCTGCGAGCCGAGCCGAGCCGAGCCGAGCCGAGCCGAGCTGGCTGAAAGCATTGAGCCCAGCTGCCCTGCCCGCCGTGGTGGTCCTGCTGCAGCCGGCCGGGGGAGGAGACCGACACCAGCGGGGTTACGGGACCTCCGCCTGCTTCTTCGTGAGAGCTCCAGTATTCGGGTGGCAAAACCAGCACCATTTTCCACCGCGTGTTGGGAAGGGGCATTCGCCGGCATCTTGTTCTGTTGTCTGGCGGGGTGCAGGTGGTTGAGTTCTGCTAGTTTCACAGTTAGCAGTTGTTAACTTTTTCTCCCTGCCTGTGTTTGTTAATAAACCATTGTTGGGTCTTTTTCTTTCACTTTCCTCTGTTAGTATTCATTTGGTACTGGTGGAGAGGGCTTGTCAGAACCCTTTAGAGACAACTCATTTTTTTCAAAGCATCCTCTCTTAAATTGTCTCTAGAACTTAGAAAATCTCTGTGAAAAATGCACGGTCTTTCCTGGAACAGTGACTAATGGGGCACTACTGAATCCAGACATTAAGTCATGAGCATTTCACAACATTTTCAGAAATGGGCAAGTAGTTGTAGGGGCCAGAAGCTTTTCAAGTAGATGATCACACTGCAGCATCCACCTCAATTAGTTATCAGCTGAATGTCCAAAAACACATGAACATTTTTTTTCTTTTAAACTATGAGTTATATAAAATAGGAAAAATATTTTTTCAAAATATGAATTGGGCCTTTTTTGTACATTAAATTCTCCATCTGCCTAAATTATTTCCCTGAAAAATATTTTTAGTGTGAAGCTTATAATGGAAATAGTTGTTGTCTTTACTATGTATCCAACCCAGCATTACCTTTAATCATGTAGGAAAATTTTATCTTCAAGCAAAATCATCACATGGAGTGCGGAATACAAGTACTCCTAATGCTTCTGCGGTTGTTATTGTGGTTTTAGTAAACTGTTATTACAACTCATAATCTCATTTATTGTCCCTTCCTTACCAAGAGCGGCAGAGGAAGCAGCATGCCTTATTTGAAGTTTAATTTCCCTGCTGGTGTTAAAACTAGCACACTGAGCTACAAGCTGGCCACAAAATATACTGACAATTTAAAAGGCACTTTTTTGGTTAAGTCATGGCTTTAACAAGAATTCACTTAATCATAACACTGCTGATATGGCTCTATTTCATTACCTGAAAAGTTGAGTTCAGGATCTATGTCTCTATGTTGTAATTCAGTGGTTTATAATATTAAGCTGAATTTGTCTGAAGTACAGACTGTGACAGGCAATAACCACTGTCTGGTTATGGGGAAGTATTACTGTTCCCGTTTGAGACAATATAAGGAGGAAAATGTCCTCTGGGGAAAGGTAGACTTCTAATAGCCACTCCCCCACCAGGTGTGGAAAGAAATTCCTCAGAGGAAAGTGAAAAAACCTGTTTATTTGCAAGCACACACAGGGTGCTTGCAGGCACAGAAAAGAAATGAACAATATTAAATGATAAGCCCCTCGTGATGTAGAAACCTGGGTAGGTACAGAGTCCTCCTGTATGCTCTGACATGGGCCCCCCTTTGCCAGGCCTAGGCAGGGCCCCTCCCCGGCAATGCCGGTGATCAGATGACCTGGTCTGCGGTCCTGGACTGGAGCTCAGCTGAAAAGCAGTTCCAGGGAAAAGAAAAAAAAAGAAAAAACCTCCTTGCCCAGCCAGCTGGCAAGCTAGATTAGAAGAAGAAAACAAGGAATTCTGCACTCTGTTTCCCTCTCCTGAAAAACAGAGCTGGAAAAAATGGCCAAAAAGCAAAAAGAAAAAAAAGAGAAAAAAAACCCTCTTCTCCCTGCTGCTCGCAGCCCAAACCGAGAGCGAGCTGAGGAAATGAGCCAGTCCGGGGGAATGTGTACCACTGTTTACATTTAGGCTTGAAATACTCTTTGTTATAAATGACTGTGGGAGGTTGATTTTTGTAGTCCTCAGTTACACCTATTTCCTTGTGTTAATGGTTCATTAAACAGTTGAAGGTTTGTAAGTTTTTGTTAAAACATGTTAAATGGTTAAAGAGGCCGGGTTGTTTGTTTTACTGTTGGAGATTTAATTTGGGGAACCTGGGGCTAATTAGCTTAGCATTGTTATATGTGTTACCGTTAGGTGGCAGAGAGAAGGTGGAAGTTTCCAGGTGAGCGGCATCTCCAAGGAATATGAAGGGAGGAGCCCAGGACCCTGGACCCCGACCAATCACGCACGCCTTTACCCCATCATTTCCATGACCAATCACCCGGAAACCGAGCCAGCGAACACCAATCAAAGCAGTCTCCAAGGGGAAGATTCCTGGGAGAGGGGTGGTGCCCCCGGGGGGGTATAAAAAGTGCCTCCCCGGGGGGAGCGGGGTCTCTGACGGACCAAGCCCGCGTTAGATGTTTGGTGTGGGTGGGTCCTCCTCCCCAGGCTAATAGCCAAACAGCTGTAGGGAACCTTAATCGCTCTGTTACCGATTTTTAATAAAACTGCTTAGCAGGCAATTCGGCTCTAGATGTTTATTTCACTCTTGGATCCAACTTAAAGGTACAGAATTCATGTCTGGCATGGTGCAGGCGACATGAGATACAGTCACCCCAGAACAATTATACTCTTAGAAATCTTGAAACACTAGTGAGAAAGACTAACACGAGTGTATAAATCCAGTGAAGTCACCTGCATTAGTCTTTCCTTACATGATAGTGACAAGACAAATTTCAGGCTGTAAGCTATCATGAATTTAACTTCTGACAACTTTCCTGTTAGGGTGCACCAACCAGTAAATAGTTGGTTACAGGTCTCCTTGGGCACCAGTGAGAGACAGTGGAGAGACAGCAAAACCAGAAGTAATAAAACCCATAAAATATCTTAAAATAGCTCTAAGTGTATGAACATCTAGTATAATCAAAGTCCTTTGTACAGCCTTCCACTTAATAGTTCAGAATATCATGAACCATAAAAAGCAAGAGGAAAAAATTAAACAGCATAGGAATATATAAACAACTTTTCTGTATCCCTTTTTCAATGAATATGTAATGTTTTAATCTAACAGCAACTAGCTTTATAACTGGAAATTTAGACATTTTGCAGAATGTAAGTGCTTTGGAAAGAAACTGCAAACAGTAATCTAGTTGTTCTCTCCATATGAAGAATGACTGTGGTGGTGTGATAAATGAAATCCCAAGGGGTCAATTAGGGATAACAGATAAACAATTTATTCAATTTGAGATAAAAATGGCGCAGCACTGGGTGTACAGGGCCCTTGCCCAAATCGTGCACACCCACCTTCCAGAACTCACGGCTTTTATTACCTTTGTGCCGCATGTGCATATTACTCATAACCATTGCATCAGCCAGGTCCCCCTTTGCAAACCCCCACCCCACAATGTTCAATCGACTGTTTACCTCCACCCCCCACACAGCCTACCATAATGAGCACCCTTCCCTACAGGGTCCTAGACAGGACTCAGTATACTTCCAAATTCATCACAATCCCTCCCCCTTTTATTCATCCCCTTTGAGTCCTGTCTTCTTTTCAAACTCATCCAAGATTCTTCTCAACTTTTCAGTCTTTTCATCGGTGCTGGCTACTCATAGTTGCAAGATTTTCGCAGGGGCTTCAGTTCCTTCTGGTGGGACGACTTCGAACCTCAGCTGTTCTATAACTCTTTTAATTAGTCCCATTATTAATGGTAATATGCAAGGAATTAATAAGAACAAGAACAAATCCCAAAATTATTCCTTTCAACCCACCAAAATTCCACCAGTTTTCCTTCCACTATTTGTCCATGTCTAGGTTAAATCCCTTCCATGTTTGCCCTGGAACATGGGCTATCTTTTTCATATCCTGGGTGATCTGATCAATTGCCCCTCCTACATCATCTATTTCCAAACACCAGTTTGACAAGTTAAACTTCCCGCACACAACCCCTTCCTGGGCTAACAGGTAATCCAATGCCAATCTATTCTGGTATACAGGCAGCATATTACTTAGTGAGCTACCTTAGCCAGCAGCAAGAAATGGTGGCCCCCAGATAGCATCTGAAATCATGCACCTCCTCAGACTTCTTTACAATGAAGGAGCTACGTATACTAAGGATCCATAGGGCAGCACCTGGCTTCAGAGTTCTGGGATCCTCTGGCAGCCTCCAGGGATCCAAACTCCTGTCCTTCACTCTGAAAAAGCAGCTCTGCCCTCTGGCTGTAGAAGCTGGCTGGAAATACGCACCACCCTGCCGAAGCCAAGGTAGCATCAGGAGCCTCGAAGCTGCCAGACAGGAGCTGCAAGTCATAGCAAGGCTAGCGGGGTGAGTGGCCTTACGCGCAGAACATATCTGATGATAGTGAGCGGAGTCAACCAAGAGGGCTCCATGGCTGCACAGCTGCATGGCACCAGTGCCATCCTTGAGGTGACTCCAGAAAAACCCAGAGGTTGGGGATATGCTCAGGGAGAAAGAACATCCTTTTCATCTCTTCTGGGTACAGAGATAGGGGCAAAGTTTTTGTGCTGTTTATTCTACACCACAGCGTCTCTGTTGTCAATTAAATTACTCTGTCACCTCAAAAAAAGTTACTTTCTGAAGAGGAACTTCTTGAAATCTCAGATACTGGTCTTGCCTGGTCCCTACTGTCTTCCCATGTGCATTTTCCTGACCTCTGCTAAAGCCTTCCTTGTGGACTGTATCTATCAATTTTTGTGTAAGATATTGCAGTGCCCTCAGGAGGTATTTTTGCAAGTTACGGAAGCTGAACAGGTAGTCTGAGAACTTCCATTCGTGCCTTCTGGAAAAAGGACTGAAAATCTGAATAACTCAATTCTGATTAGAGTGCTCCTACATTAGCAAAGAACTTGGCATTGTCTTTGTTGTGGAACCAATTTGCTTACAGCATCAGAAATACTAACATAGGGGTCTCCATTTTCATCTTACCTGCTTTTCATTACCTGAAGTAATGAAAAGATAATTGGAAAACTACAATGGAGCATACCAGGAAGGAAAGAAAGGAAGCAAAAAATTTTGCTTATTGTAGATTAGTTGCTAATAACCAACTGCCCGAGAGAGATGAAGAAAGATGTCACACTTGTCTTCTGTTTTCCTTCTGTGTCTTAAAACCCATATATCACCTGTGATCAAGTTATAAAACTAATCTTCTTAATGACTTAACAGCCAGAAAAAATTCCAGTCCCACACACACATCTGTGGTAAAAAGCCTGCATGATTACAGTGTAATTGTGTTTTGGCATATAAAGAAGACAGTATAGCCTATCTTTATGATGAATCCTGGATTCTGTGATATTCTGATGATATTATTCTATAAAACTAGAGTCCACTCTTGTTGAAAATATCCTGTAGTAGTTAACCAATTATAAACATTTAAAATCTCTCAGTGACATTCTGGAACAGCCACACCTCACTAATTAACACTATGATCAGGGGGATTAAATGAGTGACTAATGGAATGAATACATAACAAAGCAAGAAAATATAGTAACAAAAGCTGTCTGTTAAAGGAAAAAAGAAAGAAGG